>CATNEM010000234.1:200000-300000 GCA_950096795.1 Macrostomum cliftonense
TTAAACTTTTAAGTTGACATGGCATAAGTTAATGTCTATGGGCAAAACTGCAAAGGGGCTTGAAGGGAATAATAGTTTTCTTTGCAACTGGGCAGCTAGCGGGCTGATAATATTAGCATTTTTAGCTGTCACCTTCCATACAAAATGGCTGGTTGTCCATCAGCACCAATAACAATTATTCCTGCCAACAATCCTAATGTACATATGAATCTGATGGAGGGGACTTGGGACATTTCCTGAAGATATGTAGGGACTCCTACATATCTGCAGGAGTTCCTGTGGTGCCACAAATTTCCTCAGCCTCACTTTAGGCAGTTCCTCTGGTGCATCTGCAAGCAATACCCACTGTGAATAGACAATGAGACAATACATTATCTTTGAGCTACAGACTCAGCACACAGTTTGTTTGTTCCAGGTTTCATTTGTCCAACTTGTTTTTTGTTGCTAAGGTCAAAAATGTACTCAAATTCAAAATAATTTACCAAATGGAAGTAAACCTATGCCAAAAATTTTATTACATAATACATATTGCACTTAAATTTTTATATTCCATTAGAAAATAAATAAATTATTATAATTAATTAGTAAAAATAAATTTTATCAATTTTAATTCAAGTTTAATAAAATTTTTGCAATATAGTGACTATCAGACCTAAAGTAAAATATAATAGCCACAATTGTATTAATGCAACGAAAAAAATTGTGATAAGGCCCTATGAATGATTATTATCCACCTATTATTATTGATAGGCACAACAGAACCAAACTATATGCCTATTCGGCACTCGCAATCGTGCAAGCAATGCAGTTGTAAATATATTAATTAACGAACTTTAAGTTATAAAGAACGTTTCTGCGTGACTACAAACGATTCAAACTAACTACTGATTTCACCTCCCCGATTTTACCTCCCAAAATTTATGAAAAAAATTCTGACTGAAAAAATATAAATTAATTTGCGCATGTCAAAACACTTCTGCGCATAAAATAATATAAATAATTTATATTTTTTCAGTCAGAATTTTTTTCATAAATTTTGGGAGGTGAAATCGAGGAGGTGAAATCAGTAGTTAATACGATTCAAGCCGATGCATTTTCCAGTTTAATAATTTCATATTTGTTAAATTATTTTAGTTAGTAGATTAACAAATTATCTATGCTTTAGAAAAAAATATTATTTAGATAGTCACCAATTGCTTACATATCACCTTAATTTTTTTAATTAAAAAACATTAGCAGCCTTAGGTAAAACTTAAATGACCTCAGAAGGAACAGTTTAACTTGACTTTTTATCTATTACTTTCAATGTCTAATTTTAATGTGACTACTTGAATATGCTTAACTTTAGCATAAAAAGCTTTTTTATTCACTCACTAGGCCTATTGTAGATAAAGCAACCGATATTGCGTTTCACAGGTTCTCTAAATTTTGCTATTGTAGACCTAACTTAAGTCGTTAAGTAAATTTGACAATGTATCAATATGCCTACTATACTATGTCTATAAGTATGTATAAGAAGTACCTAGGCCTAGGCCCTATCTATAATATAACGTATTTTTGTTACTATGGTATTAGCTAGCCAGTAAATTGCAGCTGCAGTAGGCCTACCATTTTCTGAATAGGTTATGACTAATGCTAATGGGCTGTACATCTGGTTGGAAGAATGAAAGATTGTGTCTAAATTTATTTATTAAGCTAGGGCCTAGGCCTATTACTATTTATTATTACCAAAATGCAGTTTTTCACCTAGGCATAACTAAAACAATTAGTCCAATCTAAGGAAATTTTTAAGCTTTAAACCTAGCTTATTAGCTAAACAAAATAGCTAATTACTAGCTAAAGCCTAGACCTTAGCTATTCTATTGTTTTGACCAAATAGTTATTTTCAAAATATTTGATAAATGATAGCCTATTTGCTTGTTAGAATATTGAATACTATAGCTACTTCTTTTTCATTTAACTAATATTTTGATATGTTCTTAAATCTTGGTAACATTACTAACAAAAAGTTTTTTAACTATTTATCCAATAAAAGAGAAAGCAATAGAATCAAATAAAAAGTAAGCAAGATAACAATTTTTGTCAAAAAATATCTAGGCCATGTATGTGGGCAACCTTGGGAATACCCCAGCCATTTCTACTAGCATATATATATAAGTTGCTATTGGTTGATTGCTGTTACATGATAGCTATTTTTACAATAGATAGGGCTTAGCAACTTACCAATACATGTAAATATTAGAAATGGTTAATAAGAATGGGTAATTCCAATTTTCAATAGTTGTGCATATATGATCTAGACCCAATCTGCTTATTACTTAGAATCAATCTCGTTTTTAGGGTATGTTTCCTTTTAAATTTTCTAGTGATACCACTATAGTGCTATCCAAAAATTAGAATTTAATAATAAATTATAGGCATTAATAAGACAATTTCATATTTGTCATTGTAATCTTATATATATAATAAAAATATTTTTATATTAATTTTTATAAAGTATCTAATTATTTTTTTAATATTATATCATAAGTACCTTTTTACTACAGTCTAATAGCCTTCAGTTAAATAGTAAACCCTAAAATAAATTTTGAAATTTTGGTAAAATCTAGTATAGAATAACCCTGGGTTTATTTTTTTCTACGCATAGAATGCAAAATTGCATTATATTCTTAATTTTAGGATACAATTTCAGGGTTTGGGAATAAAAGAATAAAAAATCTGGATGCAAAATCGCATCCTATAGCAAATTTCAGGATGCAATTCTCAAAGTCAAGATGCTATAACACCCCTATAGCACTAAAAATAAACCCAGGAATAACCAATACTATTAGTAGCTATTTTTTATTTGTTAATTTATATTTGGTATTGCCATTTATATAAAGTATAAAAAAATAAAATAACATTAAATAAATTTGATTCCATATTAATTAGGTCATTATAAATAGGCCTCTATTTGATATGATGGATCAAAATCATAATGAAAAATGAAAATCTAGGTGATTAGGTCTCAATAAAATTTTCATTTTAATGCTTAGTAATTTTTTTATACTTGTATTTATTGATATTGTAATTAATATAATGGCTCATTTTTGTTGGCTTAAAATTGTTGATTTTTTGTTTTGTCTTTCATGGTTTTATAATTATTTTTTGTAAATAGTATAGTGCAATGTATAAAGTTAAAGCTTTCTTTCAGTGATTACTTTTAGTCTTAAAGTTTTTTTATTGCATTAAAGTATAAAAGCATCATTTTAATTGCAAACATTGTAAATTGTCTATTAGAAAATACTGCAGTATGACAAAGCTAATTGATATATTAATATCTGACCCCCTTTCACTTTTGAGTTCCCTAAATTTCCAATTTTAGGATACTTTCTAAAAAACCCCAAGTGTATATATGCAAGCCCCATATATGCAAGTGTATATTTATAAATTTGTCCTAAATTGGATAAATGTTAGTCATTAGCTAAATCTTAGCCGAAAGATATCAATAGAGTCTAAAGGAGAAGAATTAGCAAATCTAGGGGTAGGGATTCTCAGTTGAATATTTTTCAGCAACCCTTTTACTGAAAGATAAGAACTTTTTTTTATAATTCAGCGGCTTGCCAACCTAGAGATGCTGTTGCCACAGCTGAGACGCTTTGCGCCATTGGCCTGTCGTGGCTTCTCAGCCCAATCTGCCGCAGTGCCCAATAATCCGCCAATGCAACAAACTGTTACTGTGGTGCCTGGCGACGGCGTTTTTCCTGAACTTCTGGACGCTACAAAACAGGTTCGTACTTTTAGCGCTCTCATTAATGACTGTGAGAAGTTATTTCCTTTGTTAGGTGTTAAAATACTTTAATAAAAATCGTCTCCTGACAGTCACTGAGAATCGTCTCTCAACAGTCACTGACAATCGTCTCTTGACAGTCACTGAGAATCGTCTTTAGACAGTCACTGAGAATCGTCTCTTGACAATCACTGAGAATCGTCTCTTGACAGTCACTGAGAATCGTCTCTTGACAGTCACTGAGAATCGTCTCTTGACAGTCACTGAGAATCGTCTCTTGACAGTAACTGAGAATCGTCTCTTGACAGTAACTGAGAATCGTCTTTAGACAGTCACTGAGAATCGTCTCTTGACAGTCACTGAGAATCTTCTCTCAACAGCCACTGAGAATCGTCTCTCAACAGCTACGGAGAATCGTCTGTCAACAGCCACTGAGAATCGTCTCTTGACAATCACTGATAATCGTCTTTCAACAGTCACTGAGAATCGTCTCTTGTCAGTCACTGAGAATCGTCTCTTGACAATCACTGAGAATCATCTCTTTACAGTCACTGAGAATCGTCTCTTGAAAGTCACTGAGAATCGTCTCTTGTCAGTCATTGAGAATCGTCTCTTGTCAGTCACTGAGAGTCGTCTAGAGTCTAGAGTAAGTGAGCTTTCAGTATTATAAGATCTTTCTTTCCACGCTCTGGTCTCTTGGAATGAGTCTCTCTCTACCTGCTCCTTTCTTTCATAGGGTTTCTCCCTCTGAATTATTTAGTTGGTTCAACCCGCTCTGCTTTTTTAGTAGTTCTTAACCGCGGCGACCCGCTCCCTATTTCTATTTCGGCTACTGCACACCAATCATATAATGTCTTTGACACAATCTATGCCAATTTGAACAGGTGCTAAAAGCGGCAGGCGCTCCGCTCACGTACGAACAGGTTTACGTTAGCGATGTAAATCGCAGTCTTAGCCAACCGTTAGACACTCTGGCCGAGTCAATTCAGCGCAACAAAGTCGCACTAATGGGCATCATGTCGCACCCGGCCTACGGCTCAGACCTGGCTAGCAGCAGTATGCGACTCCGCCGCAGGCTCGACATGTTCGCCAGCTGCGTTAACGTCCGCTCAATTCCCGGCATCGCCAGTAGGCATAAAAACATCAATTTAGTGATTATACGCGAACAGACCGAGGGCGAATATAGCGCTCTGGAGCACGAGACCGTTCCTGGCGTTGTGGAATCTCTAAAAATCGTCACCAGAAAGAATAGCGAACGAATTGCTAAGTTTGCGTTCGACTATGCCGTCAAGAATGGTCGCAAGCGGGTCACGGCGGTGCACAAGGCTAATATTATGAAGCTGGGCGACGGCCTGTTTTTGGAGTCCTGCAAACAGGTTGGCGTTTTAAGTAGCTATGTAATTTTAGTCAAACTACGAGTTCTTGAAGTTATGAAGTTTGTAAATAACGCCATAGTTACTACTTAAGTCTGGTCGCTTTCACAACATCGATGTTTCACAGCGCCGAAAGGTATAGCACAAGACTTCATAAATCCGAAACTTCACAACGCCGAAAAGCTATATAGAGCTAAGCTCTGGCTATACTTTTCGGTGTTGTGAGAGGCGGCTAAAATGGCTTTTCGGCGTAGTGAAGTTTCGGTTTTATGAAGTTTCCGTGTTGTGAAGATTCAATTTTATGAAAAAAGTGGTTTGAAACTCCCCCTCAAGTCTACCCTTTAAAGTCTTGTCGATTTGACAATCGACTGTCTTGAAATTTGGGATCCCGTACGAGCCTACAGTGTACGCTAAATCTAAAGTGTTTGCTGTTATAATCGTACATTGTGGTTTATTCTGGAATTGGAGACGAGTTGCTGAAAATTATGTACTTTTTTGGCATGCAGGTCAGCCAGCTTTATCCGGGCATCGAACTGGAGAACATGATAATTGACAATTGTTGCATGCAATTAGTTGCTAAGCCTGAACAATTCGACGTTATGGTGATGCCCAATCTCTATGGCAACATAATTGACAATCTGGCAGCCGGGCTGGTTGGCGGCGCCGGCCTGGTCCCCGGAGCCTCCTATTCGCACGATTGCGTCATCTTCGAATCCGGGGCCCGGCATCCGTTTGCCCAAGCCGTCGGCAAGGACATAGCCAATCCCACAGCAATGTTCCTAGCCTCGGCGAACATGCTCAACCATCTGAATTTGCCCACCTACGGTAGACGAATTCGTCAGGCCGTGCTGCGCGTACTGCAGTCTGGCAAGTGTCGAACCCGGGACCTTGGTGGACATGCGCGCACGTCGGAGTTCACCTATACCGTTATTGACAATATGGAGTGACCAATCTGTTGACGTGACGTTTAGAGAGAAAAAAACAAACGCAGATTTCAACCTTAATCATCCTTCGCATCAATTTTATTTTCACAGCCCTTTCGCCGACTGCTAACCCTATGTATGCGGCAATTTTATTTGATGAAAAGAATTGATAGCGAACGATGCGATTAAAGAATTGCAACCCAATTTTTGCTGCTGTCGGCCTGCCTACCTGCAATTCTTTTCTTAGAAATTAGTATTTTATAAGTACTGAAAAAATGACTAATTAGTAGCTCTATCAAAACGTATCTCCTTTACGCTTGTTTTTGAAGTCCTCAATTTATATGTATATTATTTTATTTTGGTTAGTTCAGCTTGTTATTTTATTGTCACACAGCAGCTAAAAAGCGCGAGTTTAAAATTTATGCCCTCGTTAATATTAGATTTTAAAAAATCTCTCGACCTTCCTTGTTCATTTGTCTATTTTCTGTTCCATGGGATCTCACAATTAGCTATCTACTAATTAACTATTGCACATTATTTTCCTTGGGATTTGGACCATAATTTTCCTTGGCACTTCAAAGACTCTCTTCTTAATAATTTAGGACTCCTTATTCCTCTTTGAGTAATTTCTCGCTAATTAGCTTCGTAGCTAATTTTGGGCGTGTCTGGTCTATACTGATAGAGTGATCCCCTTTCCAGAGACATTTATAAAATCCCACCGTCAGCAATTTAAAACTCCCCTCATGAAATAATCATTATTGTATTGTCATTGCAGCTGACCAGGCGAATCTGAGCAGTTGAAAAATGCTCCGCACAGGTGTCAGGCTACTTCAAAACTCGGCAGCCGCCGCTCGCACCCGCCGCCGCTTATCTGACATGGCCTTCACCCTGGCCTCGCCCGGCGAAGTGTTCTATAGGTCGGCCAAGGTGCGTCAGATTGACGTGCCAACCCTGACTGGCAGCATCGGTGTCCTAGCCAATCACGTGCCTCTGCTAGGCTGCCTAAAACCCGGCGTTGTAGCCGTACACGAAGAGGATGGCAGCATTAAAAAGTACTTTGTAAGCTCCGGCTCCGTCACTATTAATGACGATTCGTCTGTCCAGATCCTGGCCGAGGAGCTGGCCTCCCTAGCCCAGCTAGATCCCGCTGCTGCTCGCGAAGGCTTGGCCAAGGCTCAGCAGGCTGCTAACGCCGCCACCGATGAGCTGTCCAGGGCGGAGGCCAACGTTGAAGTTGAAGCCTTTGAAGCTGTCATCAAAGCTTTGGAGGAGAATAAGTAGGGAGAAATTTTTTTAAAACAAATAGCCAACTGAGGCAAGAGAATGTCGAACTAATTATTTAGACCATATTGTAGTGACATTCTTATTAATAATAAATTAGACTCACTTAGCCAATACCCTTGAATTGTTTCTCTGTCATTTAGCGGTAAAATAGAAAGTTAGCAAGATCTTACTACTTATAGCTGAAGGCCTAGTGTGTGGGCATCATATTGGGTTATCAATGTCAATCCAACACGCCGTGCTTATTATTATTATTATTATTGCAACTAAAAATATAAATCTGATTAATATAAAAAGCCTTTGACGTGTTTTGTTGAAGCACGCAGACATTATTGGCCTTAAAAAATGTGCTTGATGTACTACTTATTTGTTTTGATTTAACTATTGTAAGTTAAGTAATAAGGTTGCTAGGAATGAAGATTTACTTTTCCCTGTTCAAAAGAAACTGCTTGCTCCTCTGATCCTCTTAGCAACAGCCGCTTCCCTCCAAGCTCCCCCATCTTCCTAAAGCTCATAATTATCTTTGTAATGTTACGAGAATGTTATAGCTCTAATATCACTGTGCAAATTCCAGAACGGCTAGTCTACAGAACTGTCAGCTAACAACTTTCCAGCTCGAAACGTTGATAATAAATATTTATAAATATAATTATTTTTTAACAAGGCAAGAAAATTTATCCCAATCGACAGAAAATGGTGAAAATTTTTGTTGGCAACATTCACGACCCGGCGCCCGATTTTGAAACTCAGCTGCGCTGCGCATTTGAAAAATTTGGCGCCGTTACTGACTGTCGTTTGATCTCCAATTACGCCTTTGTTCACATGGAATCGGAGGACGCCGCTAGCAAGGCTATCAGCGGATTGCACAAAACTATGCTGGGCAATTCTCGAGTTAATGTCGAGCTTGGCAGGCCAGATAGGTGCGCCATTTATATTGACGCTTTTCTACTGATTTTCTAGGGAAGACTGTAATTAGATGTCCTTGGGACTGTTTTTAAGTAAATAGCAGCTAAGTAGTAATTATATTCTGTTTTTATGGCTGATTTGTTAATATTTCCCGAGCAGAAAATTTTGCCCATTGCTTAAGGACGATTCTCAGTAGCTGTCAAGAGACGGTTCTCAGTGACTGTCAAGAGACGATTCTCAGTGACTGTCAAGAGACGATTCTCAGTGACTGTCAAGAGACGATTCTCAGTGACTGTCAAGAGACGATTCTCAGTGACTGTCTAAAGACGATTCTCAGTGACTGTCTAAAGACGATTCTCAGTGACTGTCAAGAGACGATTCTCAGTGACTGTCTAAAGACGATTCTCAGTGACTGTCTAAAGACGATTCTCAGTGACTGTCAAGAGACGATTCTCAGTGACTGTCAACAGACGATTCTCAGTGATTGTCAAGAGACGATTCTCAGTGACTGTCTAAAGACGATTCTCAGTGACTGTCAAGAGACGATTCCCAGTGACTGTCAAAAGACGATTCTCAGTGACTGTCAAGAGACGATTCTCAGTTACTGTCAAGAGACGATTCTCAGTAACTGTCAAGAGACGATTCTCAGTGACTGTCAAGAGACGATTCTCAGTGACTGTCAAGAGAAGATTCTCAGTGACTGTCTAAAGACGATTCTCAGTGACTGTCTAAAGACGATTCTCAGTGACTGTCAACAGACGATTCTCAGTGACTGTCAACAGACAATTCTCAGTGATTGTTAAGAGACGATTCTCAGTGACTGTCTAAAGACGATTCTCAGTGACTGTCAAGAGACGATTCCCAGTGACTGTCAAAAGACGATTCTCAGTGACTGTCAAGAGGCGATTCTCAGTGGCTGTCAAGAGACGATTCTCAGTGATTGTCAAGAGACGATTCTCAGTGACTGTCAAGAGACGATTCCCAGTGACTGTCAAGAGGCGATTCTCAGTGGCTGTCAAGAGACGATTCTCAGTGATTGTCAAGAGACGATTCTCAGTGACTGTCAAAAGACGATTCCCAGTGACTGTCAAAAGACGATTCTCAGTGACTGTCAAGAGGCGATTCTCAGTGACTGTCAAGAGACGATTCTCAGTGGCTGTTGAGAGACGATTCTCAGTGGCTGTTAAGAGACGATTCTCAGTGACTGTTGAGAGACGATTCTCAGTGACTGTTGAAAGACGATTCTCAGTGGCTGTTGACAGACGATTCTCCGTAGCTGTTGAGAGACGATTCTCAGTGGCTGTTGAGAGAAGATTCTCAGTGACTGTCAAGAGACGATTCTCAGTGACTGTCAAGAGACGATTCTCAGTGACTGTCAAGAGACGATTCTCAGTGACTGTCAAGAGACGATTCTCAGTGATTGTCAAGAGACGATTCTCAGTGATTGTCAAGAGACGATTCTCAGTGATTGTCAAGAGACGATTCTCAGTGACTGTCTAAAGACGATTCTCAGTGACTGTCAAGAGACGATTCCCAGTGACTGTCAAAAGACGATTCTCAGTGACTGTCAAGAGGCGATTCTCAGTGACTGTCAAGAGGCGATTCTCAGTGGCTGTTGAGAGACGATTCTCAGTGGCTGTTAAGAGACGATTCTCAGTGACTGTTGAGAGACGATTCTCAGTGACTGTTGAAAGACGATTATCAGTGATTGTCAAGAGACGATTCTCAGTGGCTGTTGAGAGACGATTCTCCGTGGCTGTCAAGAGACGATTCTCAGTGGCTGTTGAGAGAAGATTCTCAGTGACTGTCAAGAGACGATTCTCAGTGACTGTCTAAAGACGATTCTCAGTGACTGTCAAGAGACGATTCTCAGTGACTGTCAAGAGACGATTCTCAGTGATTGTCAAGAGACGATTCTCAGTGACTGTCTAAAGACGATTCTCAGTGACTGTCTAAAGACGATTCTCAGTGACTGTCAAGAGACGATTCTCAGTGACTGTCAAGAGACGATTCTCAGTGATTGTCAAGAGACGATTCTCAGTGACTGTCTAAAGACGATTCTCAGTGACTGTCTAAAGACGATTCTCAGTGACTGTCAAGAGACGATTCTCAGTGACTGTCAAGAGACGATTCTCAGTGATTGTCAAGAGACGATTCTCAGTGACTGTCTAAAGACGATTCTCAGTGACTGTCAAGAGACGATTCCCAGTGACTGTCAAGAGACGATTCTCAGTGACTGTCAAGAGACGATACTCAGTGACTGTCAAGAGACGATTCTCAGTGACCGTTGAGAGACGATTCTCAGTGGCTGTTGAGAGACGATTCTCAGTGGCTGTCAAGAGACGATTCTCAGTGACTGTCAAGAGACGATTCTCAGTGACTGTCAAGAGACGATTCTCAGTGACCGTTGAGAGACGATTCTCAGTGGCTGTTGAGAGACGATTCTCAGTGATTGTCAAGAGACGATTCTCAGTTACTGTCAAGAGACGATTCTCAGTGACTGTTTAGAGACGATTATTTTATTAAAGTATTTTAATTCTATTTGAAATGACTGTTAATAAGTGATTAGGAATGTTTGGTGTGATTCCTAATAACTGTTAAGAGATACCGGTAATTGTCATATTTTTTGCGTAGATTCTTGGTTTTATTTGGTTCGCATAGCCAGTTGCTGTATCGGATTTTGAGCTGCTGAATGCAAATTTAACGCTAGAAACCAAAATTTTTAACAGAAACCGCAACGAACGAGGGCCTGGTGGTGACAGGAGAGGCGGCTACCGTGGCGGCGGTGGCGGCGGCGGCGGCGGAGGCGGAGGTCAGATGGCCTACATGCCAAACATGTCAAACTTTGCCTACCGCGGTCAGGCTGGCGGCGCCGCCGCGACGGCCGCGTTTCTCCAACCGACGGCTCAACAGGCGGGCTACGGCCTGGCCGGGTACGGCTTCCCGCAGCAGCAGCAGCAGCAGGCGCCTTTACTGGCCTACGGCTTGCAGCAGCGGGCGCCGAATCCAGTCGATCTAATTGGCGCCTCCATGGACAGCCTAATAGCCAACGGTGGCGACGGAAGCGGCGGCGGTGGCGGCCTTATCGACGCTTCTGCCGGCGGCCGACACAAGCGCTACGCCGCGGATGCCGGTGGATTTGGCAGCGGCCTTGGCGGCAGCGGCAGCAGCGGCAGTCAAGCCGGCGGCGACGGTGGCAAGATGCCGCGTCTTGACTACGATCAGTCCCAGCAGCAGCAGCAGCAGGCCGCCTTTTATCCCGGCTATGCGGATCTGCTAGCTTACGGTCAGCAGAACTTTAACCCGGCGGCTTCAATGTACGGCGGCGTCGGCGGAGGCGGAGCCGGCGGCGGCATGGAAGCCTACGGCGGCTACACCGGCGACGCGTACGGATACGGCCAGGCCGCCTACAACCCGGCCGCCTCTGTGGCGCCAACTTCGATCTACAGCGGCGTCAGCTACGCGCCTAGCTCGTACGGCGCTAATGGTGCCGATCTGACCATGGCTTACCAGCAGGCTCAACAGCAGCAACAACAGCAGCAGCAACAGCAGCTGCCGCCGCAGCATTCCGCTTATTCAGCGGCTGGTTTTACCAGTACGGCCGCGGCCTACGCAACGCCAGCTTATTCGCACTACGCGGCCGCTAATCCCGGCGCCCAGCCAATCTACGGCGGCGGCGGCGGCGGCGGCGCTATGTACGGCGCTGGCGCCGCCTCAGGAGCCGCGGGACTGCCGCCGCAGGCGGCCTCCATGCCCGGCGGCTACTCAGCGGCCGGTCCCGTGCACCCCGGCTAACAGCCCTGATTGAGGAGAAGAAAACTGTGGTTTTTAAAAAAAACAACAAACACAAATTGCTTCAACCATTGGACAGACAAACCTAAATAATTAGAATGAAAAATAAAGAGGATGTGAAAATTATTTGTGCGGCACTTTGCACTCTGAAAGACTCCTTAGAGAATTTGTGCCCGCTTAGCGGAGCATGAGAGACTAGATAAAATTAGAGGAAAATTTGGGGGCCTGATCGCCTAACTTTACCGTGTCTCTCACGCTCGGCCAAAATGTTTCTGTCTGGACAAACTTTCGTTTGTTTTGTTGTGTTGTTTCATTGTGTGCACCTGTGTCTGTCTGTGTTTGTTTGTTTAAATCTATATATTAACGTAAATCAAATATGCGTTGTTTTTGTCATCGTGTTTTTTTTCCTTTGTCCCCGCCCCCGTCTCGGCCCTGTTTTGCAGCAGCAGTTTTTTTTGTAACTTTGACCACCAAATCGTTTTGCTGTTCTTTTTAAAACAAACAATACATTTTTTGTTCCTCATCTGATCCTCGCCCACACCCCAAACTGTGCCATTGTTTTTTTGACCACACCTTGGGGAGTGGGAAAACTATTAATTGTAATGAAATGTTGCCGGTGTACACTAGAGAATAGCTGATCAATTTATTTCTTACCTTAGTATTATTCTGATAGCATTCTTACTCAATTTCTCAAGTTTTAACACTCTTTGTTCTGTTCCCGTATCTTTAAACATCAAGTCTTTGTTGCCGGGGCGTCGGGACTGCACGCACTAATCTAACGCGTTTAAAACAAAAATGCAAGTTTTGCTGCATTCGAATTGCCTTGAAAAGCCTGCTTGAACTGCTTGGCTGGTCAGAGATTCGCTACAATATAATTTGAACCTGCTGGTTGTCATGCCAACCAACCAACCAACTCCTAAGCGGCCATGCACCTCCCTCCGCTCTATCGCTCTGTAATAAGAAAGATAGAATGCGCGCATTTTTGCTAATACTTGTGTTCAAACTAAAGCGAAACGCCTACAACTACGTACATCTCGGTAAGTTGCGCAGCATTTTTTTACTATTACTTATTTAGAAAGCTATTGTTTGTTTTGAAGTTTGTACATTTTGTTTTTTTATATACCTTGTTGGACGGCAGGATGCTCTATAACAGATTTCGTATTGATTTGCATCGCATTTCTGTTGCTAGGGGCTATAATGTCCTTTTAAGTTATGAAATTGCGGCTTCAGCAAGCAGAGAATTATTAACACTGACGCGTCTGACAATGATGTTAGAAATTTTATCTCAAAATTTACTTGTCAAGCTTGATTAGCTAAAGTTGAATTGCTAGTTGAAATTGAAGCCCTAATAACGTGGCGAACATATCCTGTCTAGCGAAATGCTCGGCGCTTAAGCGCCTACAGATTGCGCTCTCCCCCCCTGCCGCTTTGTCATTGCAGAACTGGTTAATGCGATATAAAATGCGAAACGCGTTTTAGTTATATTATTATAACTAAATAATATAACTGTCTGCCAATTGCTGATGGTAGCTGCTGGCCCGCCTGTCTCGGCTCTCTAATCTCGCTCTAAGTCTTCTTTCTATCGCTTCTACTTTTTTTACATCGTCTAATACTATGATAAAAAAACTTGTGAAAATATTAAATAAAGTTGTTGGCGATATTTTGCTTTGAAATGACAGGTCACCGGTAACTGTAGATAGTACTATTAATTTTCAACCAATAAAAATTCAGTATAACGTTTTTATTATTTTTCGGTTAGTCTTTATTTGGCTACGACCGACCCAGTATAACAAAGAGTAAACCCATCTAAAGTAGCTAGCTTTGTTAATTCACTGTTTCATTTTAATCTATTTGTGTCGTATGTATGAATTGAAATCTATTTTTTAAAGTCTTTTTGTTTCGTCTCGTATTGTCAAAAAATTACTATTATTGACAAATAGCTAACAGGTTCTTTTTACCATTTCTTCTTCTTAGTTCTAATTTTGAATATTGTGTTCTACTTGTACATGCAAAAATGGTTTTCTTGGTTTGTTCTTCTAAGGTATGGTGTTGTCAGCACAAGAATTATTGTACTTTTCGGTGCAATAAGAGCTGCTAGTTTTCCTACATTGACATTAATTTTTTTTGCTTTGTGAGTTACTATTGTAAATTAACTTAATAGCTGTAATATACGCCTGAGTTTGTCCTACCCTGTAGCTAGTGTATTTAGTTAGCTAGAGAAGTGTGTTTTTTATATTATATTCTTCTATCTGTTTTAGTGTCTATTTTCTTTTCTATTTCATTTGTAAAATGTATCTCCTGTACTCATTCAGTTCCATCTTTTTGCACTCATTGGTTTTTGCCCACTCCCTATAAATGTGTCTTCATATCCAACCCCGCCATTATTAAAGTTTACTTTTTTCAAATCCTACTAATCCCAAAATAATTAATTCACTCTCTGTTATTGTTAGACAACTTTGTACGAGACATTTTATAACAGTATGACAAGACACAGGCTAATAACTAATTTTGTTAAAAAAATTATTTATTCATTCACGAACAATAAAATATGGGATTTAATTAATCAATTTCATTACTTTATTCATGTGTGCCCAAGGACAAAAAACGTTAATTGGATGTTAATAACTTTTATGACTTAACTATAAAAAATCATAGTTTTAGTATAGTAGACTAGCATTTCAGCCCCCCTGCCCCATTGTAAATTTTGAAATTTTAATGGCAGCTGTTTGACTATCAATCAACTTCTTAAGCAAAAAAGAATAATGAAAACGCATAATTCTGTATCTGCTGTTTATTAAAGCATTCTATCAATAGAATCGCTGCGATCATCTCCAGATATGTCAGTGGCCTGCGCAGATCAAACGGACAGCCGGTTAGACAGGCTGCTAGTGCGCTACATGCAGTCCGTGTCGCACTATCTGGCTCTGGCCAACTTGCTGGAAAGCCGGCTGGCCAGCGGCCGGCTGGGGCTCAGCAAGACCCGCTGCTCCGCGATGCCCGCCGCTGGCGGAGGCATCGGCGGCGGCTCGGCCTGTCTAGGCCGGCTGCAATACTGCGAGGCCGACATGTCGGCTGCGTCCGCTACAGTTGCTGTTGTTCAACAACAGGCTGATGGCTCCAGCGAGCTGCGGGAGACCAACTATGAGGATGAGGATGAAGAGGCGGACCAGTTCGCGCTGATGCACAATCCGGAAGCTGGGAATCGAGCTCTGCGCTGGTTCTCGGCTTTACCGCCGCCTAGCCTGCGGGCAGCCAGGCGGGAATTCGAGTCGGCCCTGTCGCTTGCCGTGGCGCTTGCCAATGAGAAAGCGCGAATGCACCGGATAGACAAGAAAATGGCGGCCATTAAAGCTAATAATAGCTGCTTAGCAACATCAGGGACTGTCACTGATGCGCCCGATGGCTAGGACGTTGTTTTCTAACTAACATCGGCACTTACTATTATAAGCAGAACCTATGAAGTATTCAATTATACTTAGATATTATTCACATAGCAAAAAAACAAGTCAAAATAAAGAAATACCAAATTCTTGGCTTTTTTTAAAGTGCACAATGAATGTCAAGGATACAAGAAGATTCTAAAAACAGGTTTATCAACAGTTTTATTTAGACATAAAATTACTAAATTTATGCGGATATTTTTGTAATTTAGTTATTAAATTTGTTCGCACGTATACATTTAAAATAAACTAGTATCAGCCATCGTACAGTGCAGTTCTGGTGAATATATATATATAGAGGCGTACATCCATAGTGACAGCAGCGACAGACTGGCTTATTGGATAGTTCAATGATTACAAGCTAACTATTGACTAGAAGCGGTTCAGCTAATCAGGCGGTGGGTGTCGGCCTGAAGACTGTTGTTAGCCAATCAAGTTTGAAAAAAACACTGAATCTGATGTGATTAGCCATAATTTAGATTAAACATAAATTGATAGTTATTTGATAATCTGTCAGAGCCGGGATCTGCCTGCCATCACTACTTAACAAAAAGCAGTCGACACATGAAACTAGCACTAAACAGAAACAATATTTATAATGTACTGCACACACTGCTTATTAATAATATAAAATGTTTGTGTATAGTATTTATAAGCATGAAACTGAACACTCCTTTAAAGCATTGGATGAGCAGAAGCGGTCGCAGAGAGAGAAAGAAATAAACGGGGAAAAAGTGTGTTGAATTCAACAAAAATTGCATGTTTACAGGAAAAACTCAACACACGGATTCATCATTAAATTTTTGCATAAATTGGCGACCTGTTAAGGATGGTTATATAGACAGACAACAGCTATTCAAAGTACAATTTTAACTAAGTTTTACGAGACATAAAATAAGTGAATCATCAGGTCTCATCAATAAGCTATAGCAACTAGTAACTACTAATTACAAGACTTCATATAAATAAAAATACTAGTTTGCCGAAAAAACATTACACAACACTTATTACGTCACAGATGATGTGCGATAATTACAAGGAAAGAAAAGAAAAGGAAAAAAGAAATTAAAAAAGAAGAGTAAAACACGTGAATTCTGCAGGTCAGGATTAAAGCAATCTCACCATTGCGACGGGAACGCGTCGACAAGGGACGGGAAAAAGCATCAGATTTTGTCCATAGCAACAAATACAACAATAAGTAAAGGGCAAGACACTAATGCAACAAACACGAATACACAAATAGAACGAGGAAACACAAAGGTAACAAACAATTTAACAAGTTTAATTATTCCTAGTCAGCTCGTCTTGGATAAAATCTTCCCAGACACCAATTACCAGTTAGCAAAAAAAACAACAAAATGACGCCAGTTGAACAGACAAAGGATGACGTAACGCAGCAGATTCGATCATATTATATAGAAAATCTAAACATGACTGGGGAACGACGACGGACACGTATTTAGTTTATTTACACGGCTACATAAACAACGATTGTTCATATTAGAAATTTACAAACACAACACCCAAATTTGCACTGACTAAAACACTGTCTGCTTCACATATTTGCATAATAGAAGTAGTTGCTCAGTGCAGCTGGTCATTATCCCCAGCGGCACTGTCATTATCGACATCCGAGCCGGCTCCGACGTCCGCCTTATCGTCAATAGAAATCGTTCTGGCTAATTTGGCCGGCGGCGCCGCGTCCGTATCCTCCGCTGACGAATCGCCACCGCCGCCCCCAGCGCCAATAGCAGCCGCGGCGGCTGCCAACGCTGCAGCAGCGCTGGAGGCTGACGTGGAGGCGGACGCCGATCTGGCTCCGATGCTGTGGCGCCATTGGATCAGATTGGACGATGCCGACTGATGCCTGGGCGTGTGTACAACTCCGCCAGTAGGCAGCTGCACCCGACTGGACGCTGATGCGCCAGACGTTGTCTGATGATGACGCTGCGAGCTTGGCGATTCGTGTCCGTGCGACAGCTGCTGCTGCTGCTGCTGCGTTGAACTCGGCGGCGGCTCCGGGCTGACGTCCCGGCTCAGATTGTTGCCCTTGATCTGCTGGGCGTGCTGGATATAGTTGCTAAGGGAGTCGAGCTCGCCAGTGTCTGGCGAATAGCGCTGCACGGCTTTGATGAGCACCGGGTCGCTTCGATAGACGGCCACGCCGCGGCTCCTGCGCTGCCTGTAGGCTCCGGCGGCCAGCTTCTGCTTGTAGGCGCTGTCAATAGTCCAGAAGGCGCCTTTGCCCGGCTCGTCGTGGGATCTCGGCACCCGGATGAAATATCTGTTTAACGACAGATTGTGCCGGATGGAATTCTGCCAGCCCTTCTCGAACGGCTTATAGTAGGGATAGTGCCGGCTGATGAAGTTATAGATGGAGCTGAGCGTCATCTGCTGCTCCTGGGTGCTCATTATCGCCTGGACAATCAGCTGGGCGTAGGAAAAGGCCGGCTTCTCATTGGAGGCCGGCGTCGGTGGAAAATCGTCGGCGTCGTGCGGCACCGGCAGCCGGATTGGCAGCAGCAGGTCGTCCGACATGCCGGCGGCTGCTGCTGCTGCGGCTGCGGCTGCTGCGGCCGCCGCCGCCGCAGAGGCCCCGCCGGCGTTGGCGCCCAAGGATGCACCGCCGCTGCCGCCGCCACCGCTGCCAGAGACGCTAGCGACGGCCGGGCCGCCAGATGACGGCTTGCCGGGCTCACCTGGCGCCAGCGGCTTGCATTCGTATTCGTGTAGCGGCGACATGCCGTCGTCAAGGGAGCCGCCGCCTGAGGTGCTTTATTGGCGAGGGTGCGGTTTTAGAATGCTAAACACTTTCCAAAATGCTTTGGGATTCTAATCCTTAACTTTTCTTCCAAAAAACTTAGACATCATAAAACCAAACCACTTACCTCAAACTAGGATTTAGCATTTGACTCTGACTCGGCCTGTGCACTTGAAGCTCCTCGTCTTTGCAGCTTTCCAAGAAAATCTTCAGATTTGTGCTCGGAAATCGCATGTTGCAACTAAAAAAATAGCAATTAGCGAAAGTGGAACAATTAAATGTTAAATTTGGGAAATTAGTGTAGGAAATTTTCTATAAATTGGTCATGCATGCAGTTAATGTGTTTCAACAAATCAATTACCAAAATATGCCACAAAAAAGTAATAAATTAAAATCTGTAACAAAAACTAGTAATAATAATATCATGCTACCTAATTCTAAATAAAAAATACATCCAAAGTATATAGACAAAAGATTTATTGGAAATTTTGTTTAAGTTATACACTAGCATATTTTTATTGCAATGCTTTTCATTGACTGTTGAGCTTTCAAATTCATTTTTTCTTAAATTGTATTGATTTTGCAAGGAACAATCACTCACATATAGTTAGTGGAAATATACAATCTACTAAGATTGATTCAAAACATTTGTTAATTTTTGTTTTGGAAACTAGTTTTAAATTTTCATTGTATGAATTCTGTATAAAAATACATAAATCACATTTGTTTCAAATTTACTCCAAAACATGATATTCCTTGCATTATCTGTAAATGATACCTAATTAAGGCTACTAGCAAATGGTGCATAAGCTATTGGCCATAGGCATAAGTGCTATCTGCTGCCTAGATAGATACTAGTGTCTAGAATTTTAAATATTAGCTAATTTGATATCATAAAACCAAAATACTTACCTCAAACTTGGATTTATCATTCTACTTTGACTTGTTTATTGTTTAAGATACATGCATACAAAGGAGTCAAACTATTTTATTATCACTTGAAAATTTTACATCCCTTTGCCCTATGCAATACTTATAAAATATTTAATATTTGTCTTCCTAAACAATTTTTATATACTAAATGCAAAATCTAATGCATCATTGAAAAAGAAAACCCGGGTAACATAATATCTAGTAGCATAGCCAATGAGGTATTAGTGGTACATTGGCCAATATCCCCAAATTCCAATAACCAATTTTTCTTTAAAAGGGTATAAATGCATTTGTTTAGTTAAGACTTGCAAAAATAGGATTTTGATATCTAAGTAAAACCAAAAGCCAGTTATTCAGGCCCCAATTTGAACATGTGTGATGGCTTGGCATTAAAACATATATATTTTATTTATCATAAATAGAGTTGGGACTTATTGAAATAAAAAAATTGCCTAATTTTTTTAATATAAAAAGTTTAGATATGAAATACATAGAAATCATGCAGAATTATATAAACTGAAATCCATAGGAAAAACTGTGTTAGGAAGAGATGGTTTAAATATTATAAAGCATACCAGCTCAATGCTATCTACTTATAAAGTTTACTCTTTTTAAATTGCAAAAATAAGCTATGATTATCCTTGAATACAGAATGCAAAGATAAGTAAATTAACTATATAAAGATTTCAATTTTTTAGGTTGAACTTGTTTATTTGTGTTGTAATTTTGTCCAATTTGTTTTGATCATTTCTTTAAGAATTAGGAATGTAAGCTTTTTAAATTCATTTTCTATATATGAAATGTTATATTTCTAGCAAAAATTGTATACTAAAAGTATGTTACACATAGAGTTTTTAGTTCTATTAAAATATATTTTTTTAATTAGGAAACAAAAGTGTATCATTGAAGTTAATTGCCACTATAAGTATTTCTTGGCTATATAGCAGTAGGTATCAAATTAAAATTTATATAGGTAATTATATTACTACTATACTAGGTCTACACTTGTCTATAATTTTTAGCACTTAAAAAAATAATACGCTCATAGTCCTACAATTTTAAATTTTAAAAGTCTAATGTAAAAACTGGGGTTATTTTTTGCTAAGTAGAGGATGCAAATTCACATCATATTCTTTATTTTAGGATACAATTTTAGGGTTTAGGATGCAATTTATTTAAGAGGTCTTTTATTATGAAGAATTAAAACATCAGGAAGCAAAATCACATCCTATATCAAATTTCAAGATGCAATTCTCAAAGTAAAGATGCTATAAACTATTCATAGTCAGGAAGGTGGCACAGTATATATCAGAATAAATTTTGGAGGGACAATCTGTGCACCATCTATGCACTATGTGTATACTTACTTGGGGCAAAAGTTCAAAAAAGCAAAAAAGGTCCACAAACTACTTCTTCTCTATATCTTCCTATTTGCTACGCCCCTATTAGAGCCAATGGGGGTTTTTTGTGGATGGTGTCTGGCATAGAAGGAAAAAAATTAATGCATGCCAGCGTACAAAAGGATAAGCATCTGCTAGAAACTAGAAAAAGGATGAGTTTCTAGTTCCAGTTGCTAATTAGACTTGCCTGCGCAGCTGCACATAAGCTTATAAAACTATGGTGCACTTGTGTATTCGAAATCAAGGCATCTACAACTTTCTGAAATTGGCTCCAATAGGATACTATGCTTTTGCTTTATATTCTTCTCAAAATCTTACACTTACACTGCAATTTACATTGATGATTTTGTACCAAGTTATGTGCCAATATGCACTGAGACCCTTTGTATACACTGCAATTATGCACCAATATGTGCCAAGACCCTTTTTGTATACAGGAATTTTCCCCCTCAGAGGCTACCTTCCTGACTATGGTAGCCTATAGCATCTCTATACTATTGCACAAAAAATAAACCCAGTATAAAAATAAATTTGTATCATTATTTGAAAAAAGCTTTAATAGAAAATGTAAATGCATTGAAACCACTTGACCTTTTTAATATTATTGAGATTTATATATATTATTTTTAAATTATAAATTATAAATATTCTAGTCTTTTGCATATAAAAAGTAATTAGTACTTACTTTTCTGGCAAAACATATGGCTCTTTGGAATGGGCTTTGAATTGGTTATTTACAAAGACACCATTTTTTCCATTACACAATAGGAACATTCGATTTTGGGAGAAGAAAAGCTCAAGATGATTTCTGGAAATGAAGTTAGACACACCCATATCTACATCAACACTGCCTTTGCTACTGTTTCTTCCAATTACAACTCGCTCTTTAGTCATTAAATATACTTGATTTTTTACATAGAGACGAGCAAAGATATGGCGTTCGCCCTCTCTTCTTTCAATTCGATCCATTCTGGCGAAGCCTTTGATTAATAAAACTAGCTAGCTTTTAATTTAATTTTAACTTCTGTACTATACCAACATTACAAATTGTGCTATATATGTAGGTAACGAATGTTGCGCTTCGGTAAGTCAATCAATACTAGATTTTTTTCTTGGATTAGAAAAAGGATTTTATTAAATACAGTTGTACCGAATATTCTTGCAATAAAAAATTTGCTGGTTCGGGCTCTACGGAGAGTTTGGTTGGCCAATTAGGTTAAACGGAATTTGTCTTATTGTGTTCCAGGAAACTACAATAGAATTACAAGCGTTTTAATAAATATCTTTGTAGGCTTAAAAAATTTACCGCTTTTTTACCTTAGAAGATTCGCCAAAAGCTTCTAAAGGCCACTGATATAAAAATTACTAATTAATGTCCGCAGCTAAACAAGATGACAGCCTATGGGCACTACGTAGCACTCCTCTAAATTCGTGAATCGACCAGAGAAATTTGGGGTCCCCTTTAGATTGTATATTGTATACAAAATTTTAATTACTAGCACTCTAGATAACGCATAGATATTGCGCTTTCTGAAATAATATCCCGGGAGGCCCATATGTACACTGCATGCATTTCTTGTGTGATACATTTTACTATCGCATTTTACTATCGCAGTCCCCCGGATTGAAAAACCGTTCAAACTAACATAAAAATGAACTAAAAGTGTAGAAAGCAACTACAAGCAAGCAAAAACATAAGGCAAACAACAAACAGGCAGCAAAATTCAAGAATAGCATGCATAAACTGTGCATGCATGTACAGTAAATGGCTGGCAACTGAAGCAAGTTTAAAATAGCTGCAAATTTATTCGCAAAATCTAAAAAAACAAAGGTCTATGTCCCTCAGCTACTGAACTCAAACTTTCAGCATCTGTGGTCGGCTTAAATAAACTTTTCACGCCTTTTCGCGGTCAATTTTTTATATAGTTTGAATAGAGACGTGGCCCATTTAGGGAAAACTGACAAGCTGTACACAGCGATATAGTTATAACCAACGGGTAATACTGCGTTGTTTTGTCGAAAAGGCTCAAATTAACAACATTTTTGGACAAATTGAGCATTGCCAGCTAATTGAAAGCTCGAACACGTTGCCTAACCAAAGCTTTATCCAACTTAGCGGGGTGCCTTCCAGTGTGTCTTAAAGCAAATTATTGGCTATTTATGCCTGCTCAAAGCAACGGTTCTCAAAACTGGTGGACAGAATCTAACATTGGCGTAAGCATCGAGAGCTACTCAGCCACAGGAAAAAGGAGGGCGAGAATATTTGCCGCTTCATTTTTTAACCCATAATAGTATTTTATATGCGAGTCTAAGATAGAGTGCAAAGTTAAGAAGTGGAGCCTGTCTAAACTGCTTGAGCTGCAGGAAGGTGGGTGAGAGGGTTGAGAAGCCTCTAAGAATGTGGGGTGGAGTTAACTAACGCCCCTATATAGCAGCAGACTGGCTCAGTAGACTTGTTGCTGCGCTTTTCTCCGACAGTTCAGGGCAGGATTTGTTCTGTCTCGCTTACCTACCTGTAATAGCTGAGGGCATTGTGCACATTGCAGAAGGAGGCCCAGATGCTGCAGCAGACAAAAAAAGAAAGAAATAGAGAGAGACCCGCGCTGGAGGGAAGCAATAGGAAGAGAAAAATATGCAGCAGAAAAGTTTGCCACCGCTGAGTGTAGACCCGTTTTCTAAAATGTAGAAAGAACAGAGTAAAGTTTGAGATAGACGGAGGCGCATGCGTTATGAGAAGGATAGACTACGTGGTGTCAGCTGAGAGCGCGCTGTGGGACTGGCCCAGACAGGGGAGGAGGGGGCAGGGGGCGCAGCGGCGACCTCTCGCAGACCTCTCTCAACCCCGCTCCGCCCCTCGCTGCTTACTATACAACTACAAAGCGTCGGCAGCTAAACAGCTAATAACTATTAGCAATCTCCTTCAAAAAAACATCTAAATTAGCTATTACTGTTGGACTGTCAACACCGCCAAGGCGCATTAAAGTCGCAAAAGACTCCCACAGTTAAACGGGAGCCGCTCGGCAACACAGCGTCGACATTCATGAGCCACAATCATCCTTATCATCATCCTCATCATCAGCAGCAGCAGCAGCAGCAGCAGGCGACTCCTCAGGCTGCTGCTGAACAGCCTCGCTGGCTTGCCAAGGCGTCGCCCACACCCTGGCTCAGCAACGCCGCGGCGTTCAAAGAGGCCGTGTCGCTGGGCAACATGGGCTCAAAGGGCGCCCAGCTGCCTCTTGGCGCTAGCAGGCCGGTCACGGCTGTCCATCATCAGCAGCATCAGCGGCCTCTTGGCGCAGTTCGCGCAATCAGCGCCCACGGCGCCGCCAGAAGGCGAGCACGGGGGCATCACCGGAGGACGCCGACGCCGGAGCCGCCAGCCGGTCAAGGCGGCTATTTGGCGCCGTCGCGAGGCGGACGCGTCACGCCGCAGATGGCGGCGGCGGCCGCTGCAAAGGCGGCGATTAACTCTAGTCCGAACTCCAACCATTCGTGCTTGCCTCAAATGTCGCAGCCGCCGCCGCCGCCGCTGCTGCCATCGATGGAGACTGACGCAGCGACTTCGTCGCATCACTCAGTGCCGGGCCGCGGTCGCTCCGGTCGACGAAATCGAAACGCCCGCGCTGGCGCAGTTTCATCAGTGGCGCTGGCAGAAACAGCCGACAGCAGCGAGGCGAAGCCAGCCGAGACGGAGTCAGCTGACCAGGCCAAGCAGAACGGCAACCATCAGCCGGAGCCGGAACCCGCGCCAGACGGCTCAACCAACGAAGCAAACGAAGTCAAGGACAGCCCACCAGCCGCCAAGTCTCCGCCCCAGTTGAAGACTTTGAAGGTGAACTCGACGCCGAGTCAATCTTTGTCCACGTCGACGAATGGCGGCGTCACCAGCATTTCCTACATGCACTTCCTCAACAAGCCACCCGAGCCGGGCCAGCAGCAGCAGCAGCAGCAGCAGCAGCAGCAGCAGCAGCAGCAGCAGCAGCAGTCTCTGCCAAAGCCGCCGCCATCTCCCCGGCCCAAGCCGCTGCCGTCTTACGCGCCGACGGAAGCTCCCACCGCGGCTTTGTCGCCACAAACTACTGGGCAAGCATCGTCATCGTCAGCACCAGCCGCTGATCCAACACCGACGGACGAACAGCAGCCGAAGCCGCTGCTCTCAGTCACGGACGGCGCCGGCGGCACTACAGAAATCTACCCGATCAAGTCAATCCTGAAGAGGTCGCAGTTAGCGCCGACTGCCGCCTCTGTCACCGCCGCTGTCGGCGCAAGTGAGTCGCCGAACTCCGCTCGGCCCAAGACCGCCGTCGGGTTCGGATTGAAGCTGCGAGCGCCGCCGGCTCCAGCTCTGGCTCCGGTGCCCGCCAATGGCCAGCCGACGATTTCAGCATCGTCATCAGCGGCGCCAGCCAGTCCGACGCGTCGTCCGACAGCCCGACGAGCGGCATCGATGCAGAGCGGCAAGCTGAGCCTGCGAGCGCGCAGCCAATCGGCCAGGCCGACGGTCAGATTCGACATGACCAGCAACTCGGTGCACGAATACGAGCCGGCGCCGCCGCCGCCGCAGGCGCACGGCTTCACGATGGACAACGAGACCTGGTACCGGTTGATGTGGCGGAGGCTGGCGGATCACTGAGCTCCGCTTGTTGCACGCTTGTCCGCGCGCAAGTGTAAATGTGAAAGTCCTGAGCTGGCTATTGCACTCACGATAGGCTCAATTAGGTTTTTCAATTTTCCTAACTTAATCCGTAAAAATTTTGCACAATATCGGGTAAAATCTTCTAAAAAATTATTTTAAAATCTCTTTAAAAGTCTCCTAACATGATCCAAAACAAGGCCTGCAGTCACATCAAATCAGCCATTAAAGACACTTGCGCTCCAATCTCTACTTGCATTTAAATTTGATTGCGCTCTTATCTAACTGAACCTTACTTTTTAATTTGATAGGTCGCTAACATCTTTTTAATGTCTTTCTCATCGGACTATTTATTTTTTGTATTCTATGTTTTGAATGAAAGAGAATGCATCTTCTGTCTGCAAATCAAATTGAATTACATGGACTAAGAATAGAAAAAAATGAATTCATTCTTCATACAGGATAAAGTCATAAAATTGTGTTTTTCTATAGTGCCTGCGAGTGAATTGTTTTGTTGCACTTTTTGAGGACGCTGTACTTTTACTATTCAGATGGAACGAGTAAAGAAGTAAATTTACGGAAAATAACGAAGAATTGTCTGCCACGATTAGTTCATAATGGCTGAAAACAAAATTTCACTGAAATTACTAGCCAAACTGTTGACACATGTTCATGAAAGTCTGTCCGTGCGATGCACTACTAATATAAGTGGCCTTAGTATTCTGAGTATACTTTTGCTGCTAAACAAGTAATGAAACCATTTATAAATTGATTGCGTAATAAACTGTGCGCGTAACGTATAAAAATAGATAATCAGATAAATAGAACATAGATTAATGGATAGATATATAATAAATAGATAGACCATAGAAAGATAATTCGATAGACGGATAGACAGATAGATAGAACATTGGTATATCAATAGACACATGGATAGATAGTCATAAAAATACATAGGTAGTTATAAAAAATCATAAGCAGTAATTTCAAGATGTACAATACCAATCATGCTGTCCGTCGCCTTATCTAAGAATACAAATCAAGTGGACCAGTAGATAATATTAAACAGTAGAAAAGTGGCTGGAAATGCTCCCCGACACACGCAGTCGATTACGTTAGCGATTTTCACCATCTTTTCCGACTGCAGCTGCAGCTGTTGCTGGTTGCTTTCAGAAGCTCTGCAGCCCTGGCTCAGGACGTACACAATAACGAACTCAAGAAGCGAACCGATCACAAACACCAGGCAGGCCATAACCCAGATGTCCAAGCTCATTACGTAGGACACCTTCGGCTTCATGAACATGAAGCCGGTTGTCTGGATATTGACAATTGCAACTGCAAGTGCGATGCGGGGAAAAGGCAATTGGATGCAGCCATAGTGCACTAAACTTAAGGGGAGCAGCAAACAGTAAGATAATAGATAGATAGATAGATAGATAGATAGATAGATAGATAGATAGATAGATAGATAGATAGATAGATAGATAGATAGATAGATAGATAGATAGATAGATAGATAGATAGATAGATAGATAGATAGATAGATAGATAGATAGATAGATAGATAGATAGATAGATAGATAGATAGATAGATAGATAGATAGATAGATAGATAGATAGATAGATAGATAGATAGATAGATAGATAGATAGATAGATAGATAGATAGATAGATAGATAGATAGATAGATAGATAGATAGATAGATAGATAGATAGATAGATAGATAGATAGATAGATAGATAGATAGATAGATAGATAGATAGATAGATAGATAGATAGATAGATAGATAGATAGATAGATAGATAGATAGATAGATAGATAGATAGATAGATAGATAGCAGATTGACAGTTAGTTACTATCTTGTCAACAATCAACGTATTTTTTCTCTCAGCCTTACTAGCGAAGCATGCAAGGCAAACGCGGGCCGTTGAGGCATCGGTTTTCAGCCAAAAAGTAAGCCAACTGAGCATCACTACCAGAGCCATTGGTATGTAGACCTAAAGTAAAAAATTTCGCAGGATGAAAGATACTACAATAATTTGCTGCACTTTCTACTTAATAATCGGGTGCAAGTAGGCAGAAATGCATCATTTCCGAACCTGAATGATATAGTAGCTTAGGTAGCGCTTCATTACCAACATCATTATTCGGCAAGGGTAGGTACCGGTTCCATAGTCAGCGTCGCAGGAGTCATACGAAATGTTCAGCAGCGAGAATTGCGGCACAATTGCAACAGGCGACACCGAATCCCGATGGGGCCTCCAGTTTAGGGTCAAAGTGTCCTTTGTGTAACTAACTGTGCAGCAGTTGTATTTTAGGGGTTGATTAGCGCTTTAGTAGTAAATATTTTGATCTGGTTTATAAATTATTTATAAATTATTTATAAATTAAGTGATCTACTTTGCAGGCACTTTGACGCTTAAAGCGACATCGTCTCACGATATTGGCCCATAGTCCAACCAATTCGTGCACAAGACCCCAATTTAATGTGACCCTGCACACGAAACCACGATAGGGAAAATAGCCTGAACCTACAACGCGGGGTCGAACCTGGACCAGTGGCACACAAGGCAGACGCGCTAGACCGCCGAGCCACTCGCCCCCTTACCCTACTCTTATAGACGCTTGTAAATTTTAATGATGTTTAAAGGAGATTTTTAAAATGTTCTAAGGCATTTTCTATAGTTTCTATAGTTATTATGGGGCCTATAGTTATTATCAATAGGACCTGTCTTTAAATAGTTGGTCAGAAAAGTTCTCTCGGTACTTACAGCTCTCTAATATAATTGAGCACATCTGGGTATCACGCGGATACTTGAGCAAGTCCATCAAGCATGATAGGGTGATGGACAGCCTTCAAAAATTTTGTTGCAGCATTTAAGTATGGCCATTAAGGGTATATTTTGAATACTAACAGAGTAAAAAGCCTCACTTCATCGAGTAGAAAACTTCGCCATCAAATTTAAGTTGCATTTTTCGATTTGGAGTCGTTACTGAGTGATAGTTAGCCTTCTTCTCGTTGCTTAAAAAGCAATAAAATTTAAAGAAAAAATGCGAGTTGTTAGCTAGAGTACTTTTGCAATAACTTTACATTTAGTTGTCTAAGTAAAACTCACGCGAAGTAGACATCTGGAACCCAGATTTTGTCCCACATATTGTCGCCAAGTATAATACTGTTCTGGCCTCCTGCCTCTCGGGGATCGAATTTGAGTCGCGGATCTGTCCACTTCTGTTGCAGGTAGATGCTTAAAGAGAAGTCCTGGAATGAAAGGTGGCACTTGGGTGCCAATCCTGAATGACGGTTTAGTTTTCCTTTCCATTATCACCCAATCAGCTGGCCTTCTCTTATCACCCAATCAGCTGGCCTTCTCTTATCACCCAATCAGCTGGCCTTCTCTTATCACCCAATCAGCTGGCCTTCTCTTATCACCCAATCAGCTGGCCTTCTCTTATCACCCAATCAGCTAGGCTTCTCTTATCACCCAATCAGCTGGCCTTCTCTTATCACCCATTCAGCTGGCCTTCTCTTATCACCCAATCAGCTGGCCTTCTCTTATCACCCAATCAGCTGGCCTTCTCTTATCACCCAATCAGCTGGCCTTCTCTTATCACCCAATCAGCTGGCCTTCTCTTATCACCCAATCAGCTGGCCTTCTCTTATCACCCAATCAGCTGGCCTTCTCTTATCACCCAATCAGCTGGCCTTCTCTTATCACCCAATCAGCTGGCCTTCTCTTATCACCCAATCAGCTGGCCTTCTCTTATCACCCAATCAGCTGGCCTTCTCTTATCACCCAATCAGCTGGCCTTCTCTTATCACCCAATCAGCTGGCCTTCTCTTATCACCCAATCAGCTGGCCTTCTCTTATCACCCAATCAGCTGGCCTTCTCTTATCACCCAATCAGCTGGCCTTCTCTTATCACCCAATCAGCTGGCCTTCTCTTATCACCCAATCAGCTTGCCTTTCTCTTATCACCTAATCCGTATTTTACTTTTCGGTAATCCCATGCACTAGATACTACTCTCAAAGTAGCTGCTCACCATCGTAGCCTCACTAAGCGAGTAAAATTCGGCGATGTAAATGTAAATTTCAACATTTGTTGTTGAATCTGGAATTCGAAAAGTCAGTAGCAACAAAAAATATGAAAAATAAAAATACCTAAAGAAAATTATTATTCGAAGAAATCCATAAGGTCCCTTAAAAATTTCTTGCAATCCCCAAAAATTCTGAATCGACTATCTTACTTCCGTTTGGGCTGTTCCCTCGGTAGTAACCCTCAGGCAGTTTGAATATCGCCCGCTCTCTGAAATATCATAAATTAGTGCATGTCGAAAATTGATTTGGCAACCTCTGTATGAATAGGAAAAGATTATTTTCACATCAAACTAGCTTTAGAAAAGGCTTTCAAAGTCTCTTGTACGAGAGTATGTGGTGTAAAAACCACAGCAAAAATATTCGACTCACTTGCTCAAAGCTGAGCTCTCAACAGCTTGGCTTGCTGGTAGCAATAATAGAGCGATTAGTAGCGTAAGATAGAGGGCTGGAGTGCGGCCTAAGTAAATGCTTAGGACTATCTCTGTCGCCATGAAGCTTGCTATCTGAATGAATAGATTGATAGACATAATCGTAGTTGAGATGTGAATACAAAGAGATAGATGTACAAATGTATAGATGGATAGATAGATAGATAGATAGAAGAGTACAATACATACAAACATACAAACATTAGACATTTAGTACAGGATACATACAATGTACTTTGATATTGCTATTGCTTTGATAGGTAGATAGTTTTATTGAGTATTTTGCTGATTAAATTATTGATAGGTTTTTTTATTAAAGCACGCGTACGTGGAAGGTATACTCACATTTGCACAGTTTCAGGAGTTTTATTTCAACGGGCTGGCCTTGTGGTGGCAGCCCAACCCAATTTCATCAACAGTTTTTATATTCAGTCTCAAACCGGATGTCGGTCTGCTTGGCATTTCAGTCGCAGCCGAAGTGCATTAAATAAATTTTTTTGCTTCAAAACCATCATTAACTGCGTTGAAATGGTTTTTTTAAAACTCGCGGATCAAAAAATGCGTCTCAGTTGTCGGAAATAGACAATTTAAATCTTTGCAGCATGGGCAAGAAGTTTTGTTGGTTGAAATTTTGCACAATGATTGGTTTTTTTCAACCAATTTCTCTCAATCTGCTTACAAAATTTGGTTCCAAATAAGGTTGAAAATAATGCAACAAGAAATACGCCGTTACTAAACCATATTGTTTGATGCCGACATTTTTAATTGCAAGTTTTCTTGTAAACGTGACAATAAACATTTGCTACTTGGAAGTACCATAAATAGTACTCAGATAATTGACAGAAAAAGAAGTTTATCTTTTTCCTATTAAGCGGTTTAATTCAAGCCCTTGGTAACTCACAACGGCCAATGGAACCTCACAATTCCAGTGTCTTTATACTAGCTACTGACAAACCAAAGACACGAACATCTAAAGAGGGAGCTGTTTACGACTAATGCTAGCGTAGTGAGTCAAAGACTGCAACAGTCCTTAAGCAATGATCAGGTAGTACACCCAATAGACAACGTTAAATAGAAGAAAGGTGAGCGGGAAAAATCGGCGAGAAAACTTGTCGATGCGCTTCGCTATTGATGGCAGCGGGGGCGGCGGCGGCGGGGGCGGCGGGGGTGGCGGTGACGGCGGCGGTGACGGCGGCGGCTGCTGCGACGGCAGCGTCTCGACTGTCAGCGCCGTGTGGAACTGCTGCTGCAGCGGTGGATCCCGCACAAAGACTGGCGATTCGCCGCCGTCAGCTCCGAAGCCGACGCTGACTTCGCCGCCGTCGCCGTTATTCCAAGGACCGCGAATTCGACGCCGAGTAGCTGCCGACTTTCTGGCCGACTTCTTGCCGAATCCGGTCGAGTTTGATGCCGCCGCTCGTCGGATTCGACCGGCGGATGAGCGGCCACCCCCGCTGGCGCCAGCGCTTGCGCCGTGTCGGCTGTAGACATTAACGACGGCAAACTCCAGCAGGGAGGCGAACACGAAGCCAAGGCAGGCGCTCATCCACACGTCGATGGCTTTGATGTAGGACACCTTGGGCAGGGAGGACTTGGAGCCCGAGGCCTGGGTTGTGATCGTCAGCACTGTCCGGATTGAAGATTGACATGTTTAAGTTTTTTTACTGTGATGTCTCCTGATATACTACAGCACGTGGAAGAGCCGCAGCTCTACAACTCAACCCCACTGACCCCACTAACTAAAAAAGATAATCTAACGATTCTTATCAAACACTTTACTGACTTTCAAACACCAACTCACTGACACTCGTCAGTTATTCAACAGACAGACTGAAGGCAATCTAATAAGATAACTATTTACAATACCTGTCAATAAACCGAGGCTGACCCGGGCGGGCACGGCGTCAATATTGAGCCAGAAAGCGAACCAACTCAAAATCACAATCAGCATTGTTGGTATGTAGATCTGTTGGCGTTTTTATAAGGAATGTTTTTCAGGAAGTTTTTCAACTTTATCCTTTGTTAAGGACAAAAATTTTGCTATACCTGAATAAGAAAGTAGCCGAAGTCACGTTTCAGTTCAAATGTCATCTGCAGACACGGATACGCCCCCGTAGTGTAGTTGAGATCGCACGATTTCAAATGAATTTGCTTTAGATCGAATTGCGGCATCGTCAGATCGTCGGGTCGGTCGTCTGGTCGCTTCGGCGGTTGCAGCCAATAGAAAGCCACTGTGTCCATGGTGTGACCGACTGCGGGCAGTGTGAAACATGATTTCAGAGGGGGAGACTGGTTCTAATTGTTATTCTGCCGTTCAATGGGTTCTCCGAGTGTATTTTCACACGTATTTGTGCTGAAGAATGTTCTCCGCGTGTAGTTTATAAGCTTTTGTGTTTGAGAATGTTCTCCGCGTGTAGCTTGCGAGATTTTGTGTTTGAGAATGTTCTCCGCGTGTAGCTTGCGAGATTTTGTGTTTCAGAATGTTCTCCGCGTGTAGCTTGAGAGTTTTTGTGTTTTAGAATGTTCCTCCGCGTGTAGCTTGCGTGTTTTTGTGTTTAAGAATGTTCTCTGTGTGTAGCTTGTGATATTTTGTGTTTAAGAATGTTCTCTTTGTGTAGCTTGCGTGTTTTTGTGTTTTAGAATGTTCTTTGTGTGTAGCTTGAGAGTTTTTGTGTTTAAGAATGTTCTCCGCGTGTAGCTTGAGAGTTTATGTGTTTAATAATGTTCTTCAGCTTTTCTTCAGATAATCGCTTTAAACTTGCAGAAAATTTTGCAGACTGCCTTCAGATTTTTCTGAATAGCAACATCTGCTCTAAGGAGCTCCAGACTTAGAATGGATCCCATTTATGTTTGGAAATCGTGTAGTGAAAGCCAACTTCTGTTTCCAATATTGTCCGGAAATTAGGGGATATAATTTGAAAAATGTCTCTCACTTACAGCTCTCGAACATCATGGGACACATTTGCGTGTCCAGCGGGTACTTCTTTAGGTCCATTTCGCAGGAGAGAGTGACAGACAGCCTGCGGGTTTGCAATAGCAGGGATTAGCAGAAAACAAGCGAGATTAACAGTCGGTTGAATTTGTTCCAGATGGTGCCAACGCACAAAAAAATTCTGTTCGATATTTTTCTCGGGATTTCTTTTAAACTTAGCGAAAAACTTTAAGCCTACTTACTTGCGACCGCTTTGCTGCAAAAAACCATAAAAATTACTTTGGCTATACTTTGAAAATAGGCTATACGTTGAGCCTAGAGCTTTAGTTCAAATGCAACAGACAATTTCAAATAATTTTTCGATAAATAACAGTATTTTACTTGTCTTGGTTAATAAGTCGATTGTTACCTGCAATTTTTTTACAACTCAGAAGTCTAAAAAAGAAATAAATTATGTTTTTTATCTATATTCCAACCAAAAGTATTTTTGTATACCTTTACAATCGAACTACATACTTGAAAGGCTCCCATTAAAATCAAAATCAAAACAAGGTTCTCTTGAATTTGTGGATTTTTAGCTCCAGGCATACCTTCAGATATGTTAAATTATTACATAAATGGTACACGAGTTGCCGCCATTTATACTTACTTAATGACGTACCAGATTCGCCCATTGCTCTCCAGATTCATGAACCGATTTGGGATTGTAACCGAGTGAAAGTCTGCCTTTTTCTCATTCCTAAAATTTTATTTGAACTGTCTGTGACATGCAATTTAAGAAAGCTAGTTGAATCGAATTTTTGACACACTGGCACGAACAGTTATTTACATAAAAATTCTCTGTGTAAATAGGGACGTGGCGTTGGCTCAGTAACTTGTTGCTTTAGTCAATTGCAGCTTGTAAGCAGCCTGGACAATATGACAGCGTATAATTTCAGGGACGAGATATCATTGTACATATGCAGGGATTAAATATCAGTGTACATTTGCATGGGCGAGAGTCAGTGTAAATGTACATATGCAGGGACGAGTTTTCAGTGTACATATGCGGGGACGAGTTTTCAGTGTACATATGCGGGGACGAGTTTTCAGTGTACATAAGCGGGGACGAGTTTTCAGTGTACATATGCGGGGACGAGTTTTCAGTGTACATAAGCGGGGACGAGTTTTTAGTGTACATATGCAGGGACGAGTTTTCAGTGTATATATGCGGGGATGAGTTTTCAGTGAACATATTCAGGGGCGACACATCAGTGTACGCTCGTACATATGCAGGGCGGCATGATATATCAGTGTACATATGCAGGGACCACAGAATATTGATCCCTTAGTACGAAGGGACACTTTGTACTAGGAGACCTCACTAATCTTTTGAAGAGAAGAAAATGCATCTCTCTCATATGCAATTTCAGAAAAAGTGCTATTATCCCTAAAAAATTGAAATTTTATCTTCGTTACGCAGACGGAAAGAACTGGCTCGTATTATCGGAGCAATACATTTTTATTCAAACGGGAGCAGTTAAAAAATGAGGCAGTCTGTCTTTTTTTAAATAAAATTTCCCATCAACCTTAATAATTTCTAATAAAATGTTCCTACCAAGAAATACTGAGCAACTGTACAACTGTATTGCCCAATTTTTTTGATGGGAGGCATGGTGGGCGTTAACAGTTTGCGCTAAAAATTAAAATTCAGATGAATGCGTTACTAGGAATTAAAATGGAATGCAGGTAAAGGGATCACTGTCGATAAGATGACGAGAGAAAGGGAAAGGAGATGAGACAGAGAGGCATTAGTCTAAGGTTCTTTTGGCGATCAAAAGACAAGCCGTCTTGTGTCAAATTTACGCGCACACACACATACACAAAATAGAAGAGAGACGCAGGCAAGGCGTTCGCAAAGTTCAACACTCTCCTGATCAAAACAAGTAAGACATGCACCCTTGAGTCCTCACTCAGCCGGTTCAAGCAGCTGTTTGCCGCTGAAAACGAATGTCTTCTTGGGGCTTACTGTGTCCGTCTTCCCATCCACCAAGAACAAATCGATGGTTACAAATAGATTTTTCCCAAAGATGCTCACGGATGGTCTGCTACTCCTCAATATCGAACTTGTTAAGTCCCTGTCCATCTTGGCATGCAAACGGATGGCCAACCAAGCCGCCGATAGTTTTTTGTTTAGATCAAGCCAGCGATGCCTCCAATTCCGACCTCGAGTAGCTACCTATAGCTAGTTTCTCTTTTCTTCGATCTGGGACCCGAAAAAAAGTTTCCCGTAGCAAATCGATCATTGCCTTTAGTTTCTCATCTTAATTTGAAGTTCTGCATCCTCATGAGTGCCTGCCCGCTGGTTCTGCATCAGCAGCTGCTGCTGCTGTTTTATTGGCTCTTTGGCTCAAAGAAACTGTCTGGTATCACACTCGGTTTTTTCGGAAAGCTCTATGCACTTACGGCTACGGCTTTGCGCAGAGACTGATGATGCTGACAGATTTGTCCCACGGATGTAAGTTTCACACCAGATCCAGATACATAAGAAACAAACTAACCGCAAATCTCACCTAAAAAATACATCCGGCACCCAAATCTTCTCCCAAATTCTGTCCTCAAGTTTGATCTGAGTCTTGCCGCCAACCAAACTGCTGTTGAACTTCAGCCGGGGATCGGTCCACTGCTGCCGCAGGTAGATTGTCAAAGAATAGTCCTGAAATCAAAGGGAGGGAGGAATGATTGCCGGCATCATACTTTTAGAGTTTTAGAGGGGATTTTTGTTTTTATTGTCGGATTGCTTGATCCGAAATCGCGTGGTACCATTTTATTTTAATAATAGCGTTGGTGTATACGATTATATACTGAATTAGTACTGCACAAACTCAGCTCGCATTCTTAAAATCATCGAATATCTAGCCAAAGGCTGGCAAATTCCGGAAGTGACGTGAACCCTTCAATCAAACAAGGTGTTTTTATCATCCATGCTGGATGAAATTCCACTGAAATTTCATTCCCACCCAGTGTCAGGAGCAAATTCTTATTTTCCGTTGCGACATCCTAATCCCAAGTGGGACATGTAAGTTTTCCACCCACGTTCCGTTTCTCGTCTCTAGTATCAACTTTCAAGCAGGGGAACTCGATCGCGTACAGCACTGTATACTCTGCCAGCTGCAGGAAGCTGGGTAGCAATGTGTGCATACACGAGGCGGCGCACGAATGTTAGAACCCAACATTTTCTTGTTAACTAAACTCACCATGGTAGCTTCGCTGATTGAGTAGAAACCAATTATGTAGATCCCAATGTAAACGTTGGTAGTTGAGTCTGAAACAGAAAGTGCATGTCTTTAATAAGCAAGAAAGTTGCTATAGGAAAGGAAAGCTGTTTCATAAGCTGCGAGGCAAAAGCACATGCCATACCTCCATTGGGACTATTCTGCCGAGTGTAGTTTTTTAGTATGCGATCAATGATGCGCTTCCTGTGACAGATCAGTTGGATTCAAAACAAAGTTGTTTTTTTGAGTTTTAAACTTATAAGTCACAAAGTAATTTGGCGAAATTCCTAATCGGAATTTAGCCTAATGGATGGCCACTTTTAGTTTGTATTAAGAAATTCATCTGCTCTCAGGGACTGTATTTTGTTCGAGAACAGTACGACTTATGTCATTCACCTGCTGCATTGTATTCCAGGACTGTATACTGCTCCAGAGTTGTGTTGTGTTTCAGGACTGCATTGAATTCCAGGACTGTATACTGCTCCAGAGTTGTGTTGTGTTTCAGGACTGCATTGTATTCCAGGTCTGTATACTGCTCCAGAGCTGTGTTGTGTTTCAGGACTGCATTGAATTCCAGTACTGTATACTGCTCCAGAGCTGTATTGTGTTTCATGACTGCATTGTATTCCAGGTCTGTATACTGCTCCAGAGCTGTGTTGTGTTTCATGACTGCATTGAATTCCAGGTCTGTATACTGCTCCAGAGCTGTATTGTGTTTCCTGACTGCATTGTATTCCAGGTCTGTATACTGCTCCAGAGTTGTGTTGTGTTTCAGGACTGCATTGAATTCCAGGACTGTATACTGCTCCAGAGCTGTATTGTGTTTCATGACTGCAATGTATTCCAGGTCTGTATACTGCTCCAGAGTTGTGTTGTTTTTCAGGACTGCATTGAATTCCAGGACTGTATACTGCTCCAGAGTTGTGTTGTGTTTCATGACTGCATTGTATTCCAGGACTGTATACTGCTCCAGAGCTGTATTGTGTTTCATGACTGCATTGTATTCCAGGTCTGTATACTGCTCCAGAGCTGTATTGTGTTTCAGGACTGCATTGTATTCCAGGACTGTATACTGCTCCAGAGTTGTGTTGTGTTTCATGACTGCATTGTATTCCAGGACTGTATACTGCTCCAGAGCTGTATTGTGTTTCATGACTGCATTGTATTCCAGGACTGTATACTGCTCCAGAGTTGTGTTGTGTTTCATGACTGCATTGTATTCCAGGTCTGTATACTGCTCCAGAGCTGTATTGTGTTTCATGACTGCATTGAATTCCAGGACTGTATACTGCTCCAGAGCTGTATTGTGTTTCATGACTGCATTGTATTCCAGGTCTGTATACTGCTCCAGAGTTGTGTTGTGTTTCATGACTGCAATGTATTCCAGGACTGTATACTGCTCCAGAGTTGTGTTGTGTTTCATGACTGCATTGTATTCCAGGACTGTATACTGCTCCAGAGCTGTATTGTGTTTCATGACTGCATTGTATTCCAGGTCTGTATACTGCTCCAGAGTTGTGTTGTGTTTCATGACTGCATTGAATTCCAGGACTGTATACTGCTCCAGAGTTGTGTTGTGTTTCAGGACTGAGCTGTGTTGTTTTACGGGATTCGATCGCGTTCCAGGACTTTATTGTGTTGAAAAATAGTATTCTAGGATTTATTGTAGCTAGGGGCTTTCTTAATCTGACAGTATACCGTGTTCGAGGACTTTATTGTATTTAAGGACTGAATCTTGTTTAGGAATAGGATGGTGCTAAAATAATATTTGACACTACAATTCAACAGTATTGTAATTGGCAATATTAATGAATTAAACAGAAAAGTTTCACTCGCTTACGTATTCTCAGCCGAACTCTTGGCACCATGTCCCTCCAGAGACTGATACGCCAGGATCTGCAGCACCAGCATCAATTGAGGCAGCAAGGAACCCATAGCGAGTATTGCGTTACAGATGGTTCCTGCAGTTAGGTACAATACTTATTTCACTAGCTGAGACACTGAAAAAATAGAGCCTTAAAACTCAATTCTTTTACAAATAGCTAGGAGCAAACATAAAAAGTTTGTTGAAAGCGAACCGGCGGTCATATTTGTGCCAGCTACGAGCGTATCTGCATTTCTTATAACTGACAGCAAAGACAAATTTAATTGATTGAAATTGAAAATTTATGTCTGATTTTTTGGACTTTCATCCATGATGATAAATCTGGTTTTCCATCTCGAATGATTGATTGGGTCGAGCTGCTTCCAAAGCGATTTTCCCATACATAAATGACAGCGGACTAAAATTGAGAGGCTTGCTGTTGGAGTAAAAATACCCAGCTTAATTCGAAAATTTTCCCATCTAAAACTCAAATCAAGCCCTCACATGTCACGAATGAAAGCCAAGCGAGGAAGGGGGCTCTGCATATTTGCTAATCAAATATAGTGATTGCTCCTCGGGATGCGACTCATATTTCCTGTATGTTAAACTAGCCAGCTTCTGAGTCTGAATTGGAAAGCGGTAACATTTTTTTTCCAATCTGGAATCCCAATCTGGGATTAGTCATTAAAAATTAATTTTTTATCAGGCACATTTTCGTCTTGTTCTTCAGATTATACGGTAAAAAATATTACCCAGCCAAGCTAAGTCCTGTAAAAATGGTAAAATGATGTCACATTACTCCCTATCACCTCTCTAAGCTCCACCTTACTCCTTATCACCTCTCTAAGCTCCACCTTACTCCTTATCACCTCTCTAAGCTCCACCTCACTTCTTATCACCTCTCTAAGCTCCACCTCACTCCTTATCACCTCTCTAAGCTCCACCTTACTCCTTATCACCTCTTTAAGCTCCACCTTACTCCTTATCACCTCTCTAAGCTCCACCTTACTCCTTGTCACCTCTAAGCTCCACTTTACTCCTTATCACCTCTCTAAGCTCCACCTTACTCCTTATCACCTCTCTAAGCTCCACCTTACTCCTTATCACCTCTCTAAGCTCCACCTTACTCCTTATAACCTATCTAAGCCCCACCTTACTCCTTATCACCTATCTAAGCCCCACCTTACTCCTTATCACCTCTCTAAGCTCCACCTTACTCCTTATCACCTCTCTAAGCTCCACCTCACTCCTTATCACCTCTCTAAGCTCCACTTTACTCCTTATCACCTCTCTAAGCTCCACCTTACTCCTTATCACCTCTTTAAGCTCCACCTTACTCCTTATCACCTCTCTAAGCTCCACCTTACTCCTTATCACCTCTCTAAGCTCCACTTTACTCCTTATCACCTCTCTAACTCCACCTTACTCCTTATCACCTCTCTAAGCTCCACCTCACTCCTTATCACCTCTCTAAGCTCCACCTTACTCCTTATAACCTATCTAAGCCCCACCTTACTCCTTATCACCTATCTAAGCCCCACCTTACTCCTTATCACCTCTCTAAGCTCCACCTTACTCCTTATCACCTATCTAAGCTCCACCTTACTCCTTATCACCTCTCTAAGCTCCACCTTACTCCTTATCACCTCTCTAAGCTCCACCTTAATCCTTATCACCTCTCTAAGCTCCACCTTACTCCTTATCACCTATCTAAGCCCCACCTTACTCCTTATCACCTCTCTAAGCTCCACCTTACTCCTTATCACCTCTCTAAGCTCCACTTCACTTCTTATCACCTCTCTAAGCTCCACCTTACTCCTTATCACCTATCTAAGCTCCACCTCACTCCTTATCACCTCTCTAAGCTCCACCTTACTCCTTATCACCTATCTAAGCTCCACCTTACTCCTTATCACCTCTCTAAGCTCCACCTCACTCCTTATCACCTCTCTAAGCTCCACCTTACTCCTTATCACCTATCTAAGCCCCACCTTACTCCTTATCACCTCTCTAAGCTCCACCTCACTCCTTATCACCTATCTAAGCTCCACCTCACTCCTTATCACCTATCTAAGCTCCACCTTACTCCTTATCACCTCTCTAAGCTCCACGGCACGCAGAACCGCCTCTCCAGGTTTAAACTCGTCCCCTTATCACCGGATGTAAGCTCAAACTCACTCCCTCTATCCTCCAAATCATAATTTATATCATTTCTCAAAAACAGCCGATTGTTCCACTGCTTCTTTGATTTAAAAAAACAATCATGAGGTACGCATCTAAAAGGGTTTGTAAAGGACTTGTAACCACCTAAGATGTGACCTTTTTTCAGAGGTATAAACAGATGGACCGAAGCAGCGCACCAAATACACAAAAATGTCAAACTGGTAAAACTGGTGAGCGATTCCTCCCTGTCAGCGACCCCATCAACGCCATCTTCTTCACGAGGATATTCGTAAAACTCGTAAACAAACGACTGAAAATAACTAAAGTGCAGATAGGCTACGGTAAAAAATAAAGAAAATGCAGAAAATAATACAAATCTTGATGACGGGACACTTAAAAGAAAAACAGATATGGGATCCTGCCAATTTCACCGTTGCACTTTTTCTCTGCAGCTCAATCAGATAGTGAATGACCGAGTTTCGCCATTAGGGTTGGTAGCACTGATACCAGTATAGTTCTCTTTTCTCCTCGCTCGGGACAATAATTTCATTTTCGACGCGTTATACTTTCCAATTCTTTCCATGAAATTCTTACTTATACGAGCGATACGACGAAGCGACTTGCCTCGAGAGCGTGCCTTGCCTTCAAAAATCCATTTATTTCTGGCTTAAAGGAAAGCAGAAGAAGCTGTTATTGCTATGGCACTGGGAAAGTGTGAAATAGTGATCCGAGGGAGGGAAATTGAATACGCGATACAGATTGGAAGAAGACGGTTTGGACCATTTGAGAGGGAGACAATTGAAATTTCAGGGTATCCCAACACAATAGGGATAATTTCGAAGGATGGAAAGATAAATGAAGATCCAAGCCAAGCCATTAGTCTGAAGCTGACGAGAGAGAGTCTTCGTAAATTGAATGTTAGGCATCAGGAAAGGCAAACAGCCCAGAGTTCGCTAAAATATTTGCAATTGCAACTCAGTCCGGTGTATGCTCCATAGGCTTGGATTGATCGAATATAAGCGAAAGAAGAGCCCCCTCCCCTCAGCAAGCAACTCAGCAGAAGCACAAGAAAAAATTGTAGAGTGGAAGATTCTCTTTATAGAAGTTTGACATGCAAAGCGATGAGAGTCGAGCTTAGCCGCTAGCCAGAACCAATATTTACTCCGCCAAAGTCGGGAAATCGATGCTTTCTTCCCAAAGCCGCGTGATCAAGCAGCTTTTTCGCTTCCTTCCTCAGTCTTCGGCTTCTGAGACTTCAGGCCTCTGTAGCTTCTGCCTCTAACCGAATTGGACCCAACAAGACCTTGCTTTGAGTACTTTGAACTCCTCAGGGAAAATTTGTGTAATAATTATTCAATTTTCTTTACTCTGGATGGCATACGGTATTGAAGCCTGGTTCAAGGTTTACTGTCAGTGCAGTACAAGCTAACTCTCCCTAGAACTCAATATCCCAGATGTCAATGCCTAAGTCCACACTGAGTGCAAAGATAACTTGATCAATTAACTGCGGTAATTTTCTTTTCGGCGAGTATCTTTCCAGAATTGAGAAATTTTGATGCTTGTGATTAGCCATACAAAATAAGGACGCACTTACCCGCTGGCTATCGAAGTCAATCGAGGCAACGTATAGTAGCTCTGAATTTTTACTTTCAAACTTTCTAAAAGTAGCAGAAATTGAGGATCTATATGTACGCAAGAAAACTACACGCCAAATGCCAGCGCAATTTCATTGGCTCCTCAAGCCAAGGCAGACCTTTCTTTTGCCTATCATTTTGGTTGGAAGCCAATTGCTGCAAGATGGTATTCGAGCGTGTTAAGTAAGGGTGGGTTTTAATCCTAACGTGAATATCTAAAATCTAAGATCAACAAAAGGTATTGCCAATAAGCAAGCATAAAAAATTATTTGTCAGTAACTATCTAGAAACTATCGGACTTAACTTTCATGAAATTTCATTGTGAGCTAACAAGAGAGAAAGCTGTACGAGCGGTATTATCAATTTTGCTTGCTTCTAATAGCAAGCAACATTAAAAGCAACACGCGCTCATATAAACAGTTTAGTAGCTTGTGAATCTGCGAATACTTTAGGCAGTGCACACTCTGCATGCATTAGGTGGGATAGTACCTCATTGCTGTGTATTAAGTACCATCTTCTAGAGAAGGAAATGAATTCGGGATTAAGTGCTGAGCTCAAATCGCTTAAATTGTATCCTAGAGTTGGGAATCGAACTCACGACCTTCTAGACATAAGGCAGATAGACAACCCTAGCCACTAGGCTACAACTCCTCTGATTGGAAAGATAGTGCATGGCTTGCAAGTGCAACACAAGGACACCGTAAGTAGAAGGACGGGACACTTCGTTTCTTGGAAAGTTTTTGGAGTCCAATTTTCGCGAAACAATACACTACGGAGTTAGGAAATTTGCAGCTTTTCGACATAAAGTTAAAGATTGAGCTCGATTGGAAGCAGATGCCAATCTCATCTTTTGATATGTGGTTCCTGCCTTCTTACTCTATCGAACTATGCATGTCCTTATTTGTGAAGCATTGATCTTTAAATTATTTCCGTTGTAAAACATTTGTCGAAAAATATAATTTCAATCAAATGGTATTTTACCAGCTGCGTGGGTTCTGATCCTCTTGTAATCAAGTCTGTTTATTCAAAGAACATTTCTATCAATCAGTATTTTGGATAACTTTGCTGGTCCAGTCACATGTCAATATCCGATTCTCTCTGGATTGGCTATTTGTCATTTAGTAGTTTTTTTACGAAAGTAAACGTATATCAATGAAATAATTAACAAGATCACTTTTTCACAAATTAAGACGTACATAGTTCGATAGAGTAAAAAGGCAGGAACCAAATATCAAAAGATGAGATTGGCATCTGCTTCCAATCGAGCTCAATCTTTAACTTTATGTCGAAAAGCTGCAAATTTCCTAACTCCGTAGTGTATTGTTTCGCGAAGATTAGACTCCAAAACCTTTCCAAGAAACGAAGTGTCCCGTCCTTCTACTTAAGGTGTCCTTGGTGCAACAACGCCTAGGACCACGAGTGCGCGATTGTCTATGGCGTTGTTGCACGCGCAAGCCGTGCTTCTATCACATTGCCATATAGTCTAACTACCAGTGACCTCAACGTGCTTGCTCGGTAATACTTAATGAAAGTATTTACGCATTCCAGAGTACTCTGTGTACCAAGTAGACATTAAGCTAAACAACCTGAATCCTTGCTTGACGATTAACGGCAAAACGAAGTGAGTAAAACGCATGCATTCTAGCCTACTGCTTACAATTAAGATTGCAACTCGTTAAATTTTTACTAAAAAACAAGTTCAATTATCTTCAGAATCATCATCTGCGAAGAACGATGACGCAGTTTGAGATCATCAGTCAGAACACTGCTTTCTTGATGCTCCTAGCACTGACAGTAGCTTATCTTATAGACATGACTGGCACCTGCTATTCGAAAGTGCAAACCTGTCAATCTATTGGCATGGCATGCTACTTTGATCGAGAATGCTGCACAAATCTAACCTGCGAATGGCCAAAGTCATTTGGTCAATACATTGGCATTTGTGAACCAGAAATTGAGCTCTGAAGTCCAGCTACAAGTATTTTAATAGTGTAATTAAAACCGTTGCCTATTTATTAACGTTGGCCATATTGGCTGTTAAAAAATAAATGCAAAATTTTAAGTAGTATAAAAATATATCTGATAAATTTTCCATTCAAAGGCCATTGAAAAAAAACATTCTACTAATTTTGCTAGCATCTGTTATTTGTATTATGCAATTAAAAAGTGCTTATCAAGCTTTGGCTGTTATTTACAAAAAAACTGAGAGCGCACTCTCTCTTTCTTACCCTAAAATAGGTCAGCCAATCAGAACGCAGTGATAGCACTGTACAGTCGGGCAAACAAAATCCAGCGCGAAGTGTTTTCTCTCCAATTTATCGATCCAACCCAAAACAGTCTCTAACCATTGACCAGAGAGAGACTAAAGTGTGTGTGTGTGTGTACTGGATTAGGAAGGCTAAAGTCAAGATTGTCTAGCTAGTCGGCCGTCTCAATTCAAAATAAAAGATGCGCAAATGTTCAATTAGGCATTTACTGAGTAAAAATCAAGCGAACCGAAAGTAAACATCAGAATAGCCCAATATAGTTAGCATGACTGTCTCGGCAACTATACTGCTGCCACTGTTGCCACTGCTACTGTGCCTAACCAGACAATCTTCATGTGGCATCGTTCCTTTCGACACTTGGAGTAAAGCGGATGGGAGCTCATCGCTGTCTATCGGCAAACTCGGCTTGGGGGGAGATATAATGTCGTTCACTTTTCCTCCAGAAATTTCCAGCATAGTGAAGTCGTCAAAGTCAGAGAGCCGGCACAGTCGAACGGAAGACACGCTGCACTCGGTGAAAAAATCGGCCAAAACTCACGAATGGAATCAGGAATTCACTGACAATGGCCAAGGCAACGTGAACCATAAAGAATTTGTTTCTACCAATGAGAAAGCAGCTGAACGCTTCGCCAAGGAGCTCAAGGCCGCCGAGTCGGGCGAGAGCGCCGAGCGCGACCAGAAGCTCACCCAAGTGAACGGCAGGACGGTCGTTAGCGCCGACTCTGGCAAGCAGAGCAGCTTCAGCAACAGCGGCCACGTCGCCAACAAGACTGAAATGTCCAGCGAGTCCAGCTCCGTTGACAATCGAGTATCAAAAGCCTTCACACCGCCGCGGCCGGCGTTCCCGCATTGTCCCTCGCACAGTCGGGTCAATCTATTTCTCCTTGTCCACACATCGTCGGACGTGAGCCGCCTAGGCCGACTCCTCGAATTTCTCGACTTGTTTGTCTATCGACTGGCCCCGGCCAGAGTCATCGTCATCTTCTTCAACCGTCGTGTGCTGGAGGTTGTCGACGAGGCGGAAGCGGCGGTGTCCGGAGCCGATCGTCTGGCGGCCTTTCGTCAGCGTCTGGCCCGTGTAGCCTACGACCTTCGCCACCACATGGCCGACGACTGCAACCTGGCCGAGGCCACCATCGCCGCTGAAAGGCTTCGTCAACAACTGCGTCTTGGATCGCCCTGCCCGCTGATCATCATGACGCCAGCCGGGCGGGACCTGCGCGTCGACAGGCACACCCTGAGGGAGGCCGTTCGAGTTGCGGCCGAGGCTAGGAACTCCTTTGACCAGCTCGCCGTGGTTGCTGGAGAGACTGGCTCGCTGGATCCGCTAGCGCAGAATTTGCTTCATCTGTTCTCGACGCCGATCTCGCTGGAGTTCGACGAGGTCATCGGCGGTCACCGCGACGGACGCTTCGAAAAAAGGGCCGTTTTTGATGCACTGGGCCGTCGGATTTGCGAGATATCGGAGCCGGCCGACCGGGTGAAGCCTCACTGGCCGATGACGCACGGAATGTGGCACTAAAAACAGCCGTCATGCTCCATTGATCCTACTGTTCAAGTAGACACGTGAAAACATGCAACTCGATTATCATTTTTTGAGCTTTGTTTCGTTGCCAGCATAAAAATAAAATTTGAATAAAATGTCAATGTTCACGTTTTAATTATTAAAAAGACAAAAAAACTTTTTGTCAATCGAATATTTAGCTTTTCTGGTTAAAAAAACGCAGCTAAAAATTAGCTAAAACGACCAGGTCAGGAAGCTTTTAATGCCAAATAGAGACGGCCATAAAGGAAAAAAAATAATCTGCTAAACACTAGCAGCTCTTTGAAGTCAGACGGCTGAGCAGCTGAAGGCATTAAAGAGAGATTTTAAGGCATCGTAGACTTAAAAAAAAATCTTCTCAAAGTAACGCGCAAGTCAAAGTCTGCAAAGGTCTGCAACAACTCAACTATGAAAATGACCGGCAAAACTTTATTCCTCTATTAGCTTTGCGGCTAAACTGCTAAGTCTCGTCGCTTGTTTTAATGTCAACTTTTTGTCTTTAAAAATCTTCCTTCGTTTAAATGCTTGGTTGTAGCTCGTAACTTTTAATTTTAGTCTGTTTCGTAGTTTTGTAAACCTGTAAAATTCGGACATAAAATTATGGATAATTGCTAAAAAATAGTAAGAACAATTTTACAAATAATAAAATCCCTCCCGGGCTTGTAGGTTGAATGAATCAAGGGGTTAGCTTAACAGGAGAGTGTGCGTGTTAATCCGAACTTTTCCCAAAGGTCATTTACTTTCCTTCAGTTTGTCTAAGTATCAAGCGAACCCTTAAGCAAATATTCTCTGTAGTCACGATTACAAATTACTAAAAAACTAACACAAGCTTAAAATGTACTGTTAAATATGTACTTTAAAGAAATTAAAATAAATAAATTTAGACACCCGACTCTTCGACCAGATGCACCGCCCAAGGCACAGCCGCAGCTAGTTGTATTGCGCATCCGAGGGCTGTGTACAGCTGCTCAGTCCTGACGGGCTGGAGGGGCTGCAACACCCGCTCTAAATTTACCCAGTTCAAACTGGTACCCGATCTCAGCTGGGTGGACTGAAGCAATGTGGGATTAAGTGCCTTGCTCAGGGGAGCCCAATTGCCCAATTGTCTCGAAGGGCCTGGACTCGAACCCACGACCTTCCAGTCATAAGGCAGGCGCCACTAGGCTGCAACTGCGCGCTTAAAGAAACAAGTCTACGAAAAAAAATAAACTTAACGATTCAAATCGCATTAAAGTCCAACAGAAAAACCACTAACTCTCCTGGACAAAATATCTCTAATTCGATGGCTTAAAATTATAAGAGTTTTAGTCAGAATGCCTAACTGAAAAGGTTAGGCTTTAGGATTTATTCACGTACTTTATTTATACTGGGTAGATTTATTTGAGACAAAAATTAGCTCTCTGATCCAGCAGTAAATGACTATATTAATTATGCAACTCACACTCTGGTTGCCTGAATCCGTGGTCCAGCTTTATGAGATTCTTCATAAATTTGGGAGCATTAATGCCAGGCTTGGGATAAATTTAGTCACCAGGCTAACATTCATAAATCCCATATTTTGGCAAGGCCCACAGTAACTCCGCTGCGGAGGCGTGCTCTATCTCTCACTAAACTAGAAAAGCTCCCAAAATTAAGTATAGGGAAGTTTGGGAAGAGTGCCACCAGAAAAGTTATTCAACTCTTCATCTGCCTGAACAGCCTCTATCTTTAATCCCTAGGGTGACATCCCTATAACGGCTGCTTCATTTTTTTGAAAATGACCCCTGCGCCGGTTGCCTTTTGCAGTTCCCTGTTGCATCATAAATTCATTCCTGGGAACTGGGCGAATATTTTTGGTGACTGCGTGGGTTCTCTGCTTTGCAAGCAGAGAATTGTGGCAGATTTATTGCCGCCTTGCCCGTCGCTCCGAACTATTCGATATTAGCAATTTCCCACCGAGAAAAATTGCGACCCCCGAAAACCAGAACCCAGATAGGGAGCTGCGGGTGTGGGCTGACCAAAAAAATCTTCACAAAATCGATCGGAAAATGTTTCCTCTTAGCTACATTATGTTAGGCGAGGAGGCTTACTGTGACGGGGGGCTACATGCTCTGCACTTTTTGTTACTGACGACTGATAAGTGCGTCTATATAAATATAAAGCAAGCATTCATTCAATAAAGTATTGAACTGGGTATGCTAGGCATTTTCTGTCTGCTAAAATGATAGCTGTATTTAATAGCTCAAAAAATTATTCTCCATTGATTGATGCTTTCATACCGCTGAGTTATTCACATGCTTTTCACATTAATGAAGGCACGTGGCGGCGTGTGCTTATTAAAGCGGAAAAAATTGGGAAGTCATACCGACAGTGGGCTTGATTATAGCTGCAGCAGCTATTGTTACTATGGTGACAGAAGCTGCACAGCTAGTAAGGCTATTATTTGGGGTTAAAAAAATTTTGACAAGGGAAGAATTAAACACACAGAGCTGCAAATAGGATGTGCCTTACACTGTTAATAATAATAATTAATAATAATAATTGCAGCCAACCGTGAAATTAAAAAATATTGAAAAAATTCGAAGGGTTTTTACGTCGGTATGGCATATCTGTCTGTCTGTCTGTCTGCCTGTCTGTCTGTCTGTCTGTCTGTCTGTTTGTCTGTCTGTCTGCCTGTCTGTCTGTCTGTCTGTCTGTCTGTCTGTCTGTCTGTCTGTCTGTCTGTCTGTCTGTCTGTCTGTCTGTCTGTTTGTCTGCCTGTCTGTCTGTCTGTCTGTCTGTCTGTCTGTCTGTCTGTCTGTCTGTCTGTCTGTCTGTCTGTCTGTCTGTCTGTCTGTCTGTCTGTCTGTCTGTCTGTCTGTCTGTCTGTCTGTCTGTCTGTCTGTCTGTCTGTCTGTCTGTTTGTCTGTCTGTCTACGTGTCTGACTGTCTGTAGATGAGAAATTTAAAATTATTGGTCGTAAGGGTTTGACGTAAGAATTCAAGCGCCGCCTAAGTAATTGGAATCAAACTGCACAGTATATATATAGTTACAATGCATTATAAAGCTCAGTTGACAAGTGCATTATAATCAACCGAATATCAAGAAATTTTCATTTTGTTTATGTAGGCACTTACAAGAAAGCTTAAAGCAAAAAACTTATATATAATTTATTTAAAAATAATTCTTAATAGTGTAAAAAATACATAATTCGAACATTTCGTGTTTTCATTCTAGAGCTGGAAGAAACTTTGACAACTAAAACATAAAAAAGCTCAATCAAAGATTCAAAATGAGCATTTTATTATATCCCATAGTAGCATTTTATTCGCGGAAATCGCTCTGAGCTTGAGAATTTTTATTTTCAACTTTAAGAGTCGGCAATTTCGAGTGCCGACAATAATTCATAACTGCCACTCAGACTGATAAGCTTGGCAGAAGCAGGAAGTCGGAGCGGATACTGGGGGCTTAGCTGCGACTGATTTTAATCTAACTGGCTGAAAGCAGATAGCTAAAAGGCAAGAAGTCAAATAGATTTGAGATCTTTTAGCCCAGATGAAGAAACGATCAGTTATTATGTGTGACTGACGAGAAAGATAGTTTAAACTTTATGCAATATGGATTTTTTGCGCCAAAAATTTAATGGTTTCCTGAATTTTATTTAGTGAATTTTTGATTAGAGATAATTTGTATCATTGAGCACGTTACTTAATCTTGCATTGCTTCAGTCCAACCAGCTGAGATCGGGTACCAGTTTGAGCTGGGTAAATTTAGAGTGGGTTTTGCGGCCCCTCCAGCCCGTCAGGACTGAGCAGCTGTACACAGCCCTCGGTGCCTTGCGGCAATGCATCTGGTCGAAACTTCGGGTGTCTTGATAATTTTAATTTTTATTATTATTATAAATTGATGTATCGCAGCTATGTGATTTTAAGCTTGATTCAATAATTTTATTGAGATATTGTTGTTTTCTACAAGCCTATATTGACTCGGACTTTAGGCTCGGGGAAAAAATCGAAAATTGTCAATGCATAATTTCACTTGATAGGGTGACAACTGGATAAAAAGCAACACTATCCCAGTAACTTTCATTTTCCTCTCTCGAATTTGGGTTGGGAATTTTGAGTGGGGCTATCCAGCCCTTACTATCCACTATAAGGCCAGAGAAAAAATTTGCAGTTGACAAGTGCATTCGAGTATCAGCTGTTGAGGGTTGGCTCCCCCCCCCCCCCCTACAGACAGTCCGTCCAGTGCCTTCTCAACACTTGCCTGTTAATACAGCCGGCAGCCAATGGGGGACTCTGCTGCAGAATGCTTGCTTTGAGTTGTCCAATGGTAGCTATATAGCTAGCGGTTTTTTTAGCTAGAAAAATCCACACACAGCTCCACCTCTAGCTCAGATCCCGAATGGCAAGATCCCTACTGTGGGTTAACTTTCTGTCTGCTTTCCCTTACTGAGAGTTTCAGTCAGCAGTGTCGTACATGGCGTCCGGTCCTGCGTCAGACTCACCCGTCGCCGACATGCACCTGCAGCTGCTGCAGTCCAATCTAGACGTGCTGCGTTTTAAGATGTCGCAAAATCGAACCAATGTGAGCTACAAAAGCGTCCTGGCCACGGAGAGTCAGAATTTTTTCAGTCTTCTCAAAGAGCGCCTCGGTGCCATGCTGGAAATCATAGCCGTAGTGATTGTCGTCATGGCGATAGCGTCACTGATTGGCAACGCGCTGGTCTGCTGCGTGCTGTACAGGCGGCGGAGCCTCCGCACGGTAACCAACATCTTCCTGCTGAATTTGTCCGTCGCCCAGATGATCCTCGCCTGCGTGGCGATTCCAATCAATTTGCTGAAAATATTCGTCATCTTTGACAATTGGAGTCTGGGCAATGCCACCTGCACGATGGCCTACTTTGCCAACAGTCTGTGCATCAGCGTCAGCAGTTTCACCCTCGTGTGCATCGCCATTGACCGCTATCGGGTCATTGTGTCGCCTTTGAAGCCGCGATTCACTAAACGCGCCGTCAAGCTGATGATCGCCGCCTGTTGGGCAGCCTCGGTGCTGCTGGGCCTGCTGAACTGCCGGCTGCTGTTTCCGCAGAGCTCCACTAACCAGGTGAAGCGGGTGTACGAGACTCAGGACAACACCGTGTGCGCCTTCATGCCGTTTGACAAGTCCAACCTGCGGCTAGGCCTGAGCTGCATCAGCTTTCTGACTCAGTACGTGCTGCCTCTGGCCTTCATCGTGATCATCTACGCCAGGATCATCCACACCCTATGGATTGCCAAGTCGGTGTTCGGCGGCGTCGGCAGTCAGAACGGCAACAACAACGGCGACATGAGCGCCGCACACGGTATGCGAATTGTGACGCGCAAGAAGACCATCGTCATGCTGGTGGTGATCATGCTGCTGTTCTTCATATCCTGGTCGCCGATTCATCTGTACGTGATTTCTAGCAACTGGCGAACAGTCAGCCACGGCGACACAGAGATTCTGGCGCACGCGATCTGCTACTGGCTGGCCATGAGCAACATCTGGTACAATCCGATCATCTACGCCTGGCTCAATGGCAAATTCCGGCGCTCCCTGGCTCTCATCGTCTGCGCCGCTTGTCAGACAAGGCGTCGACGGGGCGGCGGTTGCGGCGGCGGCGGCGCCGGCGGAGGCGGTATCGGAGCCGCCAGGGTCGTCATTGGAGCCGTCGGTGGCGCCGGCGGCGGCATCGGCGGAGACGCGGCGGCCGGGGTCGGCATCGGCATGGACGACGACGTCGGTTGCGGCGGCCGGGTCAGCGGGGGCAGCCGGCACTGGGACGGCGACCCCGTGGAGATGGACCTGCTGTACAACAGGAACCCGGGCCCGAAGCAGCGCCCGAAGCAGCACCAGCAGCACCAGCACGAATTCGCCTCGTCTGACACCGGCGACTCGAGCAGGAAGGCGCTGGCGGCTGGCTGTCAGAATCGGCGGTCAACGTGAAAATCATATTTCTGAGTAGCATGCATGAGCCGCTGCATGAGGAGTTGTAGCCTAGTGGCTAGGGCGCCTGCCTCATGACCAGAAGGTCGTGGGTTCGAGTCCCGGCCCTAGGAGACAATTTGTGCCCTTGAGCAAGGCACTTAATCCCGCATTGCTTCAGTCCACCCAGCTGAGATCGGGTACCAGTTTGAGCTGGGTAAATTTAGTGTGGGTGTTGCGGCCCCTCCAGCCCGTCAGGCTGAAAGCTGTACACAGCCCTCGGATGCGCCGCGCAACTAGCTGCGGCTGTGCCTTGGGCTGTACATCTGATCGAAAGGTCGGGTGTCTAAATTTATTTATTTATTTTTATTTTGAGTAGCATACAAACCGCATCCAACTGAACTTTTATATTGCATCGCGGACGGCTTGAAGTGCGTGTGTAAAGTGAGTTAACGCACTAATAAAAGTCAATTTACATCATTTTTAACGAAGCCAATAATGAGCAGAATTTTTTTCCTGAATTAATAAACTTTCATTATATTGTATCAATCCCTGGCTTATTGGTTTTTTTTAACTTTAATAACTTGAGGCGAAGCCTCTGAAGGCGAGTCACTCAGTTCAGTAAAAACGTATTGCTTCGTATTGCAGTTCAGGCGCGTATATTTCTCTCTCTCTCTTTCCTTTTCTGTCGCTTTTTTTGCTTCTGGCTTTCCGTTCTATGACGGCCCCGTGAGTTTGCTAACTAGCTAACTGCACTTGATTTTCTGAGACACTTGCGGCGCAAATTTATTGTCAATCTTGAAGCCTTGCGCTGGGGGCTGCTTGCTGCAACAATGGGATCTGGGGGGGGGGATCATTTTTTGTGCGTCCGCTGTTACTGTAACGCTAATTCCCAATCCGGTGTGTCCCCACCCCAGTGCCCCTTCCTGTCTGAGTTTCGCCCGAAGTAAAAAGAAATAATTTTTTTGCTGCACACTAACAATCCTGTTGATTTCAGTAGGCTTTTTGTGCAATATTGTTAAGCCATAAATATTATTTCAATATTTAAGCAGTGCGGAACTATTTTCAACTATATTTATTGCCCTAATCTGTAGTAATTACCGTTAAGCAAAAGAAATACGAGCTAAATAAAGCAAACAAATTTTATTTGATTTTAAACACCCTTGGCGACTTGGCTTCTCAGCTAGCTCGGAATCAACTTGGACAAACTCTCTGACTTGAGTTCAGACAGTTCAAAATTGTTTGTTCCATTCAGCAGGGACTCTCATCTCGATTTCTGACGGTGAGAAATTTTGAGAATCAACCAAACTCTGCTGACAGTTCGTTGATTGTTGATTTTAACTTCTGTCGAAAATCTCGCAGTCACATATTTATCCCAAACTGAGGAGTTCAGATATGGCTGAGACGGCTCTCTGCCTCCCACTCCGACAAACCAATCTCAAAGCTGACCTATCGAGAGACTGCCAGGCCCCAGCCGGTTGTTGACTTATCTTCTCCGGGATCTTTGAGCAGAAGTAGAGGAGAGGATAAGGTAAAAAAATAGGAGCGTAGATCCCCTCCATAGACCTGAGCCTCAAGATTCCTCGCCCAAAGTGCTCGCCGTAGCTGCTCCCCGTCACTTCGAGGTAGGCTTGGCCAGTTGAGAACGCCGCGTTTTGCCGGCCGGGTTAGAGGAAAGAAGGAGGGGGGTGGGTGGTGGCAGCTGGCCGCGAGGTCGGCAACCCGTGTTGGCGCTCGGCTTGGATGCTGTATTCGAGGGATTAAGCGCGTGCTCTAGGCCGCCAGAGGGCGAGGAAGGGGAGACGGGTGGCAAAGTCAAAATTCCCTTCCTAGCGCTATAGGAGGGTCCCCAATGCAGACTGCAGCCATTTTCTTCTTCTGTAGGAAAATCCATTAAGCCTGCTTCTGCTTCCAGAAGCAGTTTGTGCCTCTCTCTGTGTGTGTGTGTGTGTGTGTGTGCGCGTGTGTGAACCTCTTTTGAGTACTCTCTTTCTAACTGAGCAATTGAGTCGTTCAAAGCGGCGCTCTGTGACCTCGCTATGTGTATAGGCATGACAATTTCCTATGATATTTCATTTCACTTGCCATGCTTTTATCAGCAATACAGGCTGTAGATTAACTGCAATACAGGCTGTAGATTAACTGCAATACAGGCTGTAGATTAACTGCAATACAGGCTGTAGATTAACTGCAATACAGGCTGTAGATTAACTGCAATACAGGCTGTAGATTGCTGTTATGAATAAGATGAGAAACTGCAGTACAGGCTGTAGATTGCTGTTAGGGAAAAGATGAGGAACTGCAGTACAGGCTGCAGATTGCTGTTAGGGATAAGATGAGGAACGAACTGCAGTACAGGCTGCAGATTGCTGTTAGGTATAAGATGAGGAACAAACTGCAGTACAGGCTGCAGATTGCTGTTAGGTATAAGATGAGGAACTGCAGTACAGGCTGTAGTTTAACTGCAGTACAGGCTGCAGATTGCTGTTAGGTATAAGATGAGGAACAAACTGCAGTACAGGCTGCAGATTGCTGTTATGAATAAGATGAGGAACTGCAGTACAGGCTGTAGTTTAACTGCAGTACAGGCTGTAGATTGATGTTAGGTATAAGATGAGGAACGAACTGCAGTACAGGCTGTAGATTGCTGTTAGGTATAAGATGAGGAACTGCAGTACAGGCTGTAGATTGCTGTTAGGTATAAGATGAGGAACTGCAGTACAGGCTGCAGATTGCTGTTAGGTATAAGATGAGGAACTGCAGTACAGGCTGTACCTCGTAGATTGCTGTTAGGTATAAGATGAGGAACTGCAGTACAGGCTGTAGATTGCTGTTAGGTATAAGATGAGGAACTGCAGTACAGGCTGTAGATTGCTGTTAGGTATAAGATGAGGAACTGCAGTACAGGCTGTAGATTGCTGTTAGGTATAAGATGAGGAACTGCAGTACAGGCTGTACCTCGTAGATTGCTGTTAGGTATAAGATGAGGAACTGCAGTACAGGCTGCAGATTGCTGTTAGATATAAGATGAGGAACTGCAGTACAGGCTGTAGATTGCTGTTAGGTATAAGATGAGGAACTGCAGTACAGGCTGCAGATTGCTGTTAGGTATAAGATGAGGAACTGCAGTACAGGCTGCAGATTGCTGTTAGGTATAAGATGAGGAACTGCAGTACAGGCTGTACCTCGTAGATTGCTGTTAGGTATAAGATGAGGAACTGCAGTACAGGCTGTAGATTGCTGTTTGGTGTAAGACAAAGGCTCTGATCTAGATTTCAGATGCTTAATTGAATGGTGAAAAAGCTCTGTTTAATTAAATGGTTTCCTGTAATGCTGAGAAAACAGAAAAGCAAAAGTTATGTCACTCAGGGTGGCTTTTAATTAAACGATAATTTTAAGCCGTCGGTCAGCCTTCGAGTTGCAGCAAAGTTTTGTGACGCGATGTTCACAGACAACTCTGCGATTTTTCCAATAGACTTTTTTGAACGCATGAGTACAAGAGGTCTTCTCATTGCCTCTCAACAAACTCGAAATCAGATCAGGATAGTTGTGCAACTGAAAACTTAAACAGATAAAATCTTTGCTAGATAACCAGTGTTCATATTTAATTAATAGACATGGCAGCATTCCATTATCTGGGCCAGCTTTCATTGCCTTGATCGGCCACCAGCTGAGCAATGCAATCGCTCTGGAAAACATATGGCACAGGAATATCTGCCATTTCCTGTCTGAAAGAAGTCATCATCTGTCGTTCTTTTTTAGCGGCAGTCGTACGGCTTCCTGACAGTGTGTTGTTCGCGTTTCTCCTAGTCTGAAATTTCTTTCCTGAGTGTTGGCCCTCGCTCACCGATTGATGATGATTTGATTCGACTCGGTTCTGCGGCTACTCCTACGGCTCCTCGCTTGCGTCTCCCACCTTTCTCTTTTACCCTCCTCTCCCTCCCCTCCTTCTCTTCCCTTGTCTCCCTCCTCTCCCTACTATCCTCTCCTTTTCCCCTTCTCCCTCCCCTCCCTCCTCTCCCTCCTCTCCCTCCCCTCCCTCCTCTCCCTCCTCTCCCTCCCCTCCCTCCTCTCCCTCCCCTCCCTCCTCTCCCTCCCCTCCCTCCTCTCCCTCCCCTCCCTCCTCTCCCTTCCCTCCCTCCTCTCCCTCCCCTCCCTCCTCTCCCTCCTCTCCCTCCCCTCCCTCCTCTCCCTCCCCTCCCTCCTCTCCCTCCCCTCCCTCCTCTCCCTCCCCTCCCTCCTCTCCCTCCTCTCCCTCCCCTCCCTCCTCTCCCTCCCCTCCCTCCTCTCCCTCTTCTCCCTCCTCTCCCCTAATTCAACCTATAACTCGATCCTAAAACTCCATTTCCCCACCGCCTCCCTCCTCTCCTCCCTCTACCTCCTGTCTCTCCTCTTCCCTTTCTTTTTCGAGTCTTTTCTAAACCTCTCCTGCCTCTCTTGGTCTACCTCCTCCAAATATTTTTTGTCTCGCCGGGCCCTTTTCCCTACTTATTTCTTTTCTATTCATTGCTGCTCTCTCTTCTACCTTATTTGCCAGTTCCCTATTCTATGCCACATTTTCTTATTTTTTTAGTCTCACTCTCTCTCTCTCACTCTCTCTCGCGAAGCAACAGGCTTTGAATAACTTACTAAACGCATATAGTGAGACTGCTTGTGACTATTTTGCCAATCGACTTTCTTTCCTCTTCTTTTTCTTCTTCAATTTCGCGTCTGGGCACGCAAAGCCTTGCAGTCCCGGTTAATATATGGCTTATCTAACACAAACACTTCGCACAGTCCCACCTAGCCTGTCTACAGCAGAGTTACCAGATGGGATTGGAGAACTGGCAATGAGCTCAGATTATTAGGGAATAGGGGACTGTGCAGCTCGTCCACTAAGTTTGCGCTAGCCCACTGTGGTTATAAATAACTGCAGTAAGTTTATGCATCCATGCGAGGCAGTTTGTTCTCGGAGGACAAAATATTGCTCCGGATCTGGATTTGCATATTTTCTGAACAGTATGAGCTTAGCAGACACAAAAAACAAAATACTTATGGGTTGGTAGAATGAAACATGCGTTGGGTTAATACAGTGATTTGAAAGTGATGCATTTGGGCAGGTAGATGGAATTGAGAGTGACAGGTTAGGGGTGGTAGAGTGACGTGAGAATGACAGTTTAGGATGGGTAGAGTGAAGTGATACTGATTGCTTAGTGTGGGTAGAGTGACGTGAGAGGTGATAGTTTAGGGTGGGTAGAGTGACATGAGAGGTGATAGTTTAGGGTGGGTAGAGTGACATGAGAGGTGATAGTTTAGGGTGGGTAGAGTGACATGAGAGGTGATAGTTTAGGGTGGGTAGAGTGACGTGAGAGTGACAGTTTAGGATGGGTAGAGTGAAGTGATACTGATAGCTTAGTGTGGGTAGAGTGACGTGAGAGGTGATAGTTTAGGGTGGGTAGAGTGACGTGAGAGTGACAGTTTAGGGTGAGTAGAGTGACGTGAGAGTGACAGATTAGGGTGGGTAGAGAGTGACGTGAGAGTGAAAATTTATTCATAACGACGTAAATGAAAAAAACTAAGACAAAGCGAAAAGACTTTTACTTTCTTGCTTAACATTAAATAAGTGGTTCTGGACTGCTAAAGTATTAGTCGCAATTGCATTTTGATTTTAATATAAAGTTCCTTGTAAAACCAAAACTGCTTTCTTTAATATAATGTTTTGTGTGATAAAGTTAAATATGAAAATTTTACGCTCCTAATATGACGCACAGGATACGAGTAAACAATCGATTGTGGGAGCCTAATATTTAAGTTTCAGAATGTACACTCAAGCCTGTACATTTCTTTAATGTACAAATGTACATGTATCGTGAAAAACGGAGTGTTTGTCAGGCTGGAGTCAGACTGATATTTAGTAACTGAGGTAAGTTACTAAATAGATGATTTATTGATTTACAGACTGTTTTTAATAGATGGACTTATTGATTCATCATCATTATTGATTGTCCGCCATCACATTATTAAAAAATCAATTTCTTAAAATTTTTTTGTAATTTCAATCTAGGAATCAGCCGCGTTGCTACAAGCGTGATTGAAATGTAGACCGCTACAGTTCTACCCCTAAGCAACCAGAACTGAAAGTCCTGTCCCAAAACTGATACCACCCAGGGGTGGCACCATTTCTTGACAGCCAAAGGTAATTAATTTGAAGGCTCAGGACCTATTGGGACAAGAACAGAATGCTCTTAGCCTGTTGCTTACCCAGTCTTCTGCTTGATGGAAGAAACGTCTTGACTTGTTATTATTTGTCCCAGGCTCACGTGTCACGGAAGTCTCTTTATCATAGGATTATTTAATTAACTTTTACTGACCCACCTCCCCGCATAGTAGCTTAGATAGCTCGAGTAACGGCTATGGGAGAATTTTTCCCTCATTCAATCATTTTTTGTTCATAAACAAAATCAATCCTTCAGTCGAAGTCTAGCTATTATTCCCGGGATAAATAATAGAGTTTTGGTCAGTTACCCAAGCCTGCCAGACAGCGCTCGATGCACCGCAGAATTGTCACACTTCCTTAGTTAGTTAATAATTCAAGCCAGGGTCCGCGAAGGTTAATTATTCATGATCAGATCTGTTCTGATAGAGCTTAAGTTAGAGAGAAAACGTGGAAAAGTGTTAGAAAGCAGAGAGAATCAGCGTGATAGAGATTATGTTTAAGCGAGAAAAAATACAAAATAAAAAATACATTACATGTATGAGTTAGGGGGATAAGAAAATAGAGAGAAAGCAGGGGGACCGAGATAAAAGAGAGGAAGGCGGATAAGGTGAGCAATTTACTCAACTCACTCCAACCAATTCACTCTAGCGACAGAAGAAAAAAAGAAAAAAATTCGGGTCACACGAGAACTGAGAGCGCCAGTCGTGGCCCCAACTATCACTCAGATGCACTCGTACGATGAGGGGTAGGCTGCTCGCCCTCTCCCTGCAGCTTCTAGATCGGCAATCGGGAAATCTCATTAACCCCAGCCCCAATACCAGTTGCTCGCAGCATACACACGCCCAGGGAAATAGAAGTGAAATGAACAAAAAAAATTTTGATCTCAAATTGAGTCGGACAGCATCTAACCAATTGGGTTTTTGCTTAGTGCCAGCTGGGGTTGATGAAGCTAATTTTGGTAGCCCAGCGTCGGGTCTCCAATCCGACTCGGTGATTAAGGATGAGGAGGGATGTCCTTTTCGGTATTGGTAGGCTCCATGTAGGGGAATAGCTACTCGTACTTAATGTTCAAATTCTTTCTGAGAAGAGCGGAGGCCACGGTGAACTCACATGGCTCTGCTAATCTCCTAGGCTTAAGAGCTCCAACCACCGTAGATATTCTATTAAACGCTCTCTGGCTATCCCCTTTCTCGATCCTCATCGAAATGTCTTTGTTACCCTCCAAACCTGTCTTTAATGCAACATTTTTTTAAACTCTCACTATCTACCCACCCTAAAATGTCACTCTCACTCTCTACCCACCCTGAACCGTCACTCTCACCTCACTCTACCGACCCTAAACTGTCACTCTTACTCTCTACCCACCCTAAACTGTCACTCTCACGTCACTCTACCGACCCTAAACTGTCACTCTTACTCTCTACCCACCCTAAACTGTCACTCTCACGTCACTCTACCGACCCTAAACTGTCACTCTTACTCTCTACCCACCCTAAACTGTCACTCTCACTCTCTACCCACCCCAAACTGTCACTCTAACTTCACTCTACCAACCCTAACCTGTCACTCTCACTTCACTCTACCCACCCTAAACTATTACTCTTCCATAACTTATCACTCTGCCATAACTTATCACTCTGCCATTACTTATCACTCTGCCATTGCTTATCACTCTGCCATTACTTATCACTCTGCCATTACTTATCACTCTGCCATAACTTATCACTCTTCCATAACTTATCACTCTGCCATAACTTATCACTCTGCCATTACTTATCACTCTGCCATTGCTTATCACTCTGCCATAAATTATCACTCTGCCATTACTTATCACTCTGCCATAACTTATCACTCTGCCATTACTTATCACTGTTACATTATTGTATTTACCAAATCTATTAAAAGCTATCCTGCCAAGAAGCCATTTAATAGGTGCAGCTGGCTTCGTCCTTCATTTAAAATAAAACCACAAAAATAATACACAGAAGATTCAGTATCTCCTGTGAACAAATAGGCAAAAAAGAAAATTTTTAAGCACTTAAACTGTTTCTTTCGGAAGCAACGCCCAACAAAGTACTCAGAATTGCTACGCAGCTCTAACCCGCCTTGGTAGTCTAATAATTATTGGCTTAAAAAACACACAATAATAGCAAAGGAATGTTAGGGGCTAACAAGCAACGCCTTGACAGAAAGAGGTCTTTGAAGTCCTGTTCGAAGAACGAACGCTCTTCGCTCCCACGCTATTGTTGAGAAACTGTGGCTTGTTAAAATAATTGTAATGTTAGAGACAGACCTAAGGGAACGAGCGTACTGCGAAGAGAGAGCCTTGTAAAGAATAGTGCCTGAGATGCATTTGTTTTTACTTAAGAAGCGCATAATTCAAACAGTGAAATAACTAGCGGAGATCAATAAGAAGAGATTCTTGGAAATCGAATAGCACGAATTTTCATGGCTGTCCGCGAGGCGTTGCAACGATCTCGCAGACGGTGGCACAGCAGCGGCAGCGGCAGCGGCACCGGTCCAGGAGGTCGGCAGCTTGAAGCCCTGGTTGAAACTGATGAGTCTGAGTCGCCACCACAGATGCCGCAGCTCCTGTCACAGCCGCCACCTCAACAAGAGTCGTCGCCGCTGCATGTCCGGTTCAGACGGAAGTCGTTGTTTAGCCTCAGCCGCCTGCGCAGGATTCTGTTGCTTCGGCCGACGACACCTACGTCTTCTCGGCAGCAGCAGCTACTGACGCCTTCCTCGCCTGCACCGCTGGCAGAAGTGCCGGCAAAGTGCCTGGGAGCGGCCCCGCTAGCGGGAAACGTCAGTCTCTTAGCTGCCGCATCCAATATTGGCGCTCAGGACTTCATTCGAGAGCCTGTTGAGCAGCTGGTTGCCTTGGCTGCCACGGCCAGACGGAGACAACAGAATTCGATGACGCCGACTGCATCAGTACTTCCAGTTGCCATGGTTACTGTGCTGGTCACTGGTGTGAGTGTACGACTGCTCCAACAGCGTCCACAACAGTCTGGGTAAATATCTATCTATCTATCTATCTATCTATCTATCTATCTATCTATCTATCTATCTATCTATCTATCTATCTATCTATCTATCTATCTATCTATCTATCTATCTATCTATCTATCTATCTATCTATCTATCTATCTATCTATCTATCTATCTATCTATCTATCTATCTATCTATCTATCTATCTATCTATCTATCTATCTATCTATCTATCTATCTATCTATCTATCTATCTATCTATCTATCTATCTATCTATCTATCTATCTATCTATCTATCTATCTATCTATCTATCTATCTATCTATCTATCTATCTATCTATCTATCTATCTATCTATCTATCTATCTATCTATCTATCTATCTATCTATCTATCTATCTATCTATCTATCTATCTATCTATCTATCTATCTATCTATCTATCTATCTATCTATCTATCTATCTATCTATCTATCTATCTATCTATCTATCTATCTATCTATCTATCTATCTATCTATCTATCTATCTATCTATCTATCTATCTATCTATCTATCTATCTATCTATCTATCTATCTATCTATCTATCTATCTATCTATCTATCTATCTATCTATCTATCTATCTATCTATCTATCTATCTATCTATCTATCTATCTATCTATCTATCTATCTATCTATCTATCTATCTATCTATCTATCTATCTATCTATCTATCTATCTATCTATCTATCTATCTATCTATCTATCTATCTATCTATCTATCTATCTATCTATCTATCTATCTATCTATCTATCTATCTATCTATCTATCTATCTATCTATCTATCTATCTATCTATCTATCTATCTATCTATCTATCTATCTATCTATCTATCTATCTATCTATCTATCTATCTATCTATCTATCTATCTATCTATCTATCTATCTATCTATCTATCTATCTATCTATCTATCTATCTATCTATCTATCTATCTATCTATCTATCTATCTATCTATCTATCTATCTATCTATCTATCTATCTATCTATCTATCTATCTATCTATCTATCTATCTATCTATCTATCTATCTATCTATCTATCTATCTATCTATCTATCTATCTATCTATCTATCTATCTATCTATCTATCTATCTATCTATCTATCTATCTATCTATCTATCTATCTATCTATCTATCTATCTATCTATCTATCTATCTATCTATCTATCTATCTATCTATCTATCTATCTATCTATCTATCTATCTATCTATCTATCTATCTATCTATCTATCTATCTATCTATCTATCTATCTATCTATCTATCTATCTATCTATCTATCTATCTATCTATCTATCTATCTATCTATCTATCTATCTATCTATCTATCTATCTATCTATCTATCTATCTATCTATCTATCTATCTATCTATCTATCTATCTATCTATCTATCTATCTATCTATCTATCTATCTATCTATCTATCTATCTATCTATCTATCTATCTATCTATCTATCTATCTATCTATCTATCTATCTATCTATCTATCTATCTATCTATCTATCTATCTATCTATCTATCTATCTATCTATCTATCTATCTATCTATCTATCTATCTATCTATCTATCTATCTATCTATCTATCTATCTATCTATCTATCTATCTATCTATCTATCTATCTATCTATCTATCTATCTATCTATCTATCTATCTATCTATCTATCTATCTATCTATCTATCTATCTATCTATCTATCTATCTATCTATCTATCTATCTATCTATCTATCTATCTATCTATCTATCTATCTATCTATCTATCTATCTATCTATCTATCTATCTATCTATCTATCTATCTATCTATCTATCTATCTATCTATCTATCTATCTATCTATCTATCTATCTATCTATCTATCTATCTATCTATCTATCTATCTATCTATCTATCTATCTATCTATCTATCTATCTATCTATCTATCTATCTATCTATCTATCTATCTATCTATCTATCTATCTATCTATCTATCTATCTATCTATCTATCTATCTATCTATCTATCTATCTATCTATCTATCTATCTATCTATCTATCTATCTATCTATCTATCTATCTATCTATCTATCTATCTATCTATCTATCTATCTATCTATCTATCTATCTATCTATCTATCTATCTATCTATCTATCTATCTATCTATCTATCTATCTATCTATCTATCTATCTATCTATCTATCTATCTATCTATCTATCTATCTATCTATCTATCTATCTATCTATCTATCTATCTATCTATCTATCTATCTATCTATCTATCTATCTATCTATCTATCTATCTATCTATCTATCTATCTATCTATCTATCTATCTATCTATCTATCTATCTATCTATCTATCTATCTATCTATCTATCTATCTATCTATCTATCTATCTATCTATCTATCTATCTATCTATCTATCTATCTATCTATCTATCTATCTATCTATCTATCTATCTATCTATCTATCTATCTATCTATCTATCTATCTATCTATCTATCTATCTATCTATCTATCTATCTATCTATCTATCTATCTATCTATCTATCTATCTATCTATCTATCTATCTATCTATCTATCTATCTATCTATCTATCTATCTATCTATCTATCTATCTATCTATCTATCTATCTATCTATCTATCTATCTATCTATCTATCTATCTATCTATCTATCTATCTATCTATCTATCTATCTATCTATCTATCTATCTATCTATCTATCTATCTATCTATCTATCTATCTATCTATCTATCTATCTATCTATCTATCTATCTATCTATCTATCTATCTATCTATCTATCTATCTATCTATCTATCTATCTATCTATCTATCTATCTATCTATCTATCTATCTATCTATCTATCTATCTATCTATCTATCTATCTATCTATCTATCTATCTATCTATCTATCTATCTATCTATCTATCTATCTATCTATCTATCTATCTATCTATCTATCTATCTATCTATCTATCTATCTATCTATCTATCTATCTATCTATCTATCTATCTATCTATCTATCTATCTATCTATCTATCTATCTATCTATCTATCTATCTATCTATCTATCTATCTATCTATCTATCTATCTATCTATCTATCTATCTATCTATCTATCTATCTATCTATCTATCTATCTATCTATCTATCTATCTATCTATCTATCTATCTATCTATCTATCTATCTATCTATCTATCTATCTATCTATCTATCTATCTATCTATCTATCTATCTATCTATCTATCTATCTATCTATCTATCTATCTATCTATCTATCTATCTATCTATCTATCTATCTATCTATCTATCTATCTATCTATCTATCTATCTATCTATCTATCTATCTATCTATCTATCTATCTATCTATCTATCTATCTATCTATCTATCTATCTATCTATCTATCTATCTATCTATCTATCTATCTATCTATCTATCTATCTATCTATCTATCTATCTATCTATCTATCTATCTATCTATCTATCTATCTATCTATCTATCTATCTATCTATCTATCTATCTATCTATCTATCTATCTATCTATCTATCTATCTATCTATCTATCTATCTATCTATCTATCTATCTATCTATCTATCTATCTATCTATCTATCTATCTATCTATCTATCTATCTATCTATCTATCTATCTATCTATCTATCTATCTATCTATCTATCTATCTATCTATCTATCTATCTATCTATCTATCTATCTATCTATCTATCTATCTATCTATCTATCTATCTATCTATCTATCTATCTATCTATCTATCTATCTATCTATCTATCTATCTATCTATCTATCTATCTATCTATCTATCTATCTATCTATCTATCTATCTATCTATCTATCTATCTATCTATCTATCTATCTATCTATCTATCTATCTATCTATCTATCTATCTATCTATCTATCTATCTATCTATCTATCTATCTATCTATCTATCTATCTATCTATCTATCTATCTATCTATCTATCTATCTATCTATCTATCTATCTATCTATCTATCTATCTATCTATCTATCTATCTATCTATCTATCTATCTATCTATCTATCTATCTATCTATCTATCTATCTATCTATCTATCTATCTATCTATCTATCTATCTATCTATCTATCTATCTATCTATCTATCTATCTATCTATCTATCTATCTATCTATCTATCTATCTATCTATCTATCTATCTATCTATCTATCTATCTATCTATCTATCTATCTATCTATCTATCTATCTATCTATCTATCTATCTATCTATCTATCTATCTATCTATCTATCTATCTATCTATCTATCTATCTATCTATCTATCTATCTATTTACACAGGTCAAACGCGGTTAGATTAGGCAAAAATGGTGGCTCCCAGTTGAGTCTGAGTCGGCAGCAGCAGCCGCAGCAGCTGTCTCAATTGCACCCGATGGACTCTATTTTTTGCGCCTCTGTTGACCGCCGACTACCCCGACTTTTCTGCCTGGTCACGTGCGAGGAGATGACAGGCGGCTGCGGCGGTGCCTGCCACGTGTTCCTCTGTGCCAAGGCGGAGTCGGCGGACCTGCTGGTCCGGGCCGTGACTCGAGCCTACCAGCTGTCGACGGGCGCCGCTTCGTGATTTATGACCCGATAGTGACATGCTGAATTGTCATAATTTTGCATTTTCTTCGGCTACGGAAACTAGCTTCACTAAAATTTTGTTTAAATTTTTAAAATGTTCACTGTAAAATTTTACATTAGCATCTGTTAGAGAAGCAACGTGGAATAAATTTTTTGTGCTTGCGTCAAAGCTTCTGTGCATATAGTATTGCGTATGAAAACGGATGGCAAGAGAGATAGAAAAAAAGACAGAAAGACAGACAACCAACCAGACAGTCAGACAGACAGACACACAGACAGACAGACAGACAGACAGACAGACAGACAGACAGACAGACAGACAGACAGACAGACAGACAGAAAGAGAGACAGACAGAAAGACAGACAGATAGATAAACAGACAGACAGACTGACAGACACACACACAGACAGACAGAAACACACACACACATACACACATACACACAGACAGACAAACAACTGTCAGCAAAAATAGCAATTCGCAGATCTCATTAAATACCAGACTGTCTGGAATAGCGTGACACACTCTCTACGCTCGAATGCTGGCAGCCATTTGAGATCGTTTTCTTTAGCTTTGTTTGAGAATCTTCTTCTTTCAGCTAATGGAATTAGATATCTATAGCATCAGATCGCGTTTGCATGGATGCTAAAAAGCCGCAACTCAAATTGCAATATTCCTCAATTTAGAGAGCTTTAGTAAGGCATTACTGGCACGTGGGTGCCTTGTTACGCACGAACGAGCAGTTTCGTGTTCAAACTGCTGCTAAAAATGTTTTTCTTTATGTAATAAAACAGTCAATTTGATAAACCAAAAACACATTGAACCCCCTTAAGCTTCCTTTCATAGAAATATACTGAAAATATGTATGAACTATAAGACACGAGAAATTCATTAAGAAATCGCTTATTATTTATTTGTCTCAATCTCTACTTTAGCTCGTTGCCATTACTGCATGCTGCAAGTGTCTAACTTGTGTTGTTTCCTAAATTAAGTTTTCCCAAGCTGCGAGTGCACGCTATAGAGATGGGAGATGCAAATAGACGCCTCCGTCAATGAGCCGAAGGGGAGCAGGAAGAGAGAAGCCGCCAAAATCGATCAGTTTGGTTGGGGGCCGGGCTGATCAGTGGGCAGAAGAAATCAGCAAGTGTAATTAGCTGACCGGCTCAGCTTTTGTGCCCCGGCCCGGCTTGGGGTGGCTGTTCCGCGCCGTCGATTTCTGACTGCTGCTTCTGGAAGGAATTGGGAATTGAGGATAGGGAAAAAAGTAACGAGAGCGCCGTGGCAGCACTGGGTAACTGGCGAGCTTCTGCCTTAGCTGGGCTACGCAGTTCGTTTCTAACTGGAGTCCAGCTCAATTTGTGAGGAAAAGTGCTTGGTAAGACATGCAGTCTTGGTAAGATTGCTAAATTTATGTATTGTGATATAAATAGATAGATTTATGGTCAAGTAGATAGATAGATAGATAGATAGATAGATAGATAGATAGATAGATAGATAGATAGATAGATAGATAGATAGATAGATAGATAGATGGATAGATAGATAGATAGATAGATATATAATTTATTAGCGTAATAGTTTGATAAATAGATGCATAGATTTTTGGTTTAGTACACGTTGTATATTTTTATGGTAAGGTAAAGTGATTAGCTGGATCGGGTGATGCCTTTAGAGAAGCACTTTTTGGCCACACACACAAACGCATCTGGGACAAAAAAGCCGCTTAAAGGCGGTTTGACCGGAGATTAACCATAAGGATGAGATTAGTTTTTTAATGCGCACCTACTCTTTTCTTGAGACTGCTCACATTTTTTGGCGTTTTTTGTCCCACCGTTTGTGATGGCTTGCTTTTATTAGGCAAATCCTCAGAGATAAACCTTTTTAGATGACTATAAAAAGGCATTTTCTTCTTTGTGACTTGTTCAAAACAGGCACTTGGATCAATTTACAGATGGGGGCTTTTTGAATGAATGAATGAGGCCAGAGCATACATACTCGTACTACTAGTATTTTTATCATACATTACTGCCTACTTTAAGTAGCTAGCCAAGTTTCCCAAAAAATCAATAAACTAGTATGCACAGGTGTCATCAGGCCAGCATCAATTACTTTTCCCGACAGCTGGTTTGCTCTGGATGGCGGATGTTAACAAACCGATGGTAAATAGCTGGAGTGTGGCGAAGTCACGTTTATTCTGTGATCAGCCATTTCTTATATACGCTCGTATTGCATAGCTTTTCTCGACAAAACACTGCCTCCGCCAAGTCTAACTCTGTGTCAACTTTTTAAGCCCATGAGTTTGATGCTTGAACTTGACAAAAAAGGAAGCTAGCGTGGCGGAAGATTGCGTGAAGGAAAATTTTTTGTATTGATCAAAATTTCTGTGTTTGGCTGATATGGCACGACCCTAAAGCGTGTGTCAATTGTTGAAGAAAACACAAAAACTATGGAGAAGGGCTAAAATTTTTTCATTGGACCATGATAGTTCAGCCAGTCATAAAACCAACTGCCGAACTATTTTAATGCTGAAATCATCGAGAGAAAAAATACGAGCTATTCATCATTTAGCGGAAAAAATGAATTTGTTTCTTGCGCTCACCATTACGCTTCTTCTCGTAGCAAACAGAGCAACAAATTGTGAACAATTTGACGCAGCAATTGTCTTTAACGGAACCGAATTGGCTTTTTGGCTTTTTTCCTTTGACTTTGGCTTGGTTTGGGTTAGCTTCTTTCAGCTTTGTTTAATTTTGTTTAGCTTGCTTTTATTTTGTTTGTTTTTTTCTTAGTTTCTTTTTGTTTTGTGTACTATGTTCTGGTTTGGTTTGGTGTGGTTTAACGTGGTTTAGTTTGGTTTGGTGCGGTTTAACGTGGTTTAGTTTGGTTTAATGTGGTTTAGTGTGGTGTGGTTTGGTTTGGTGTGGTTTAGTGTGGTGTGGTTTGGTTTGGTGTGGTTTAGTGTGGTGTGGTTTGGTTTGGTGTGGTTTAGTGTGGTGTGGTGTGGTTTGGTTTGGTGTGGTTTAGTGTGTTGTGGTTTGTTTGGTGTGGTTTAGTGTGGTGTGGTTTGGTTTGGTGTGGTTTAGTGTGGTGTGGTTTGGTTTGGTGTGGTTTGGTGTGGTGATGTTTCGCTTCGTGTGGTGTTTTGGTTTGGTGTGGTTTGGTTTTATTTGGTTTGGTGTGGTTTGTTTTTTTGTTTGGTGTGGTTTGTTTTTTTGTTTCGTGTGGTTTGGTTTCATTTGGTTTGGTGTGGTTTGGTTTGGCGTGGTTTGGTTTGGTTTGGTTCTATTTGGTTTGGTGTGGTTTGGTATTTTAGTGTGGTGACGTCGTTTGGTTTGGTGTAGTTTTGCGTGGTTTGTTCAGGTGTGGTTTGGTGGGTCTGTGCAACTTAATACTGAAGTTTCTGAATTCTTGACGAACACTCCTCAGGCAAGGCATCACAGCATCGCTAAGGCATCACTCAATAAAATTTCCTATGGCATCGCACAGTCAAGTGTGTAAAAGGCAGTCTTCGTATTTCATTCAGCCCCAGTTGCAACCAATCTACATAACTATTAAATGGTTTTCGACTTTATATTAATAAAATAATTATTAGAAGTTAAAAGTACTGTTCAACAGCTAATCTATGCTTCATTCTTTGCTATATAAAGGCCTGAAACAAAACACGCTCAGGAAAGTGCACATCCTCATTGTCTTTTGCACTGTATAAAAATGTTAGTCTAAGAACAGCCCACGCGCTGGAGAAACGAACCATGCTTGATGGAATTGAAATGAATCGGTCAGTCACCATTGCAAAGTCTCAGATAAGATTTGAAAGACAGGCAAATAAGCAGAAAAGAAGAAGCGCTCACAGGAAGTGTAAAATTTTTCATAGTTGACGTGTCAATATCGAATAAAAAACTGCTAGGAAAAAAACTTTGCTAAAAGCTCTGCAGGCGTGCAGGAACCGGAACTGACAATACAAAGAACCAAAGCTGCTTGTCAGCATGTAGCTAATCAATCATAACTCAAGCAAGATCAAACAGAATGACATCAAAGAGAAAGACAGTTTTTTCCCTGAAAGTGTAAAACCATTCTCATTGGGTCCAAGGGGAGAACTCCCTCTGCTTATAATATCTGCTTGTGCCGCATTCTTCAAAATACCCTTTTTGGCAATCTTTTTAGTTGAAATGTCGACTTGCTACTAGCACAAAGAGAGCATGGTTGCAAAATTGCTTAAAGTTATCTTTCTGCTGCAGATGGCGTCAACAAAAGACGTAGATTGTGTTCTGATTATTTACAGTGCCCAAGAGCTGAAATGTACTTTTATGTGGACGTTCTATACTCGCAGTCCTTATTTAACAGTAACCAATCTCCTTGGGGATGTGCTGTGTGAGACAAATCCTGTTAATGGTGAGTCTAATTTTTATTTTTTGGTGAGATTTTTATAAATTTTAGATTAGTATTTTTTGCCCTTGAAGACAGATGCGATTCGTCATTAACAATCGTTTGGAATCACAAGTGTCCAGACAGCATGAAGCTGGAGGCTGCATCTGTCATCAATCTCACTCTAATCGGACCTAGCAGCTTCAATAGTGATCAACGCATCGTCATAGGCTTCTGCGTAGTGCTTAGCAACCAGAGCGGCCTTAGAAGGTGCCTATTGAATCGATCCGGCAGCAAAGAAATTAGCGGAATTGTATATTTCTATTGGAATCGTAAGTGAACATACTTTAATTACTATTATTTTTTGTGAACTGAAGCTTGAATTAATTCTCAAAATTGCTGGTACATCGAGGGTAAGACTGTGGGTGAGATTCTCTTTTCATCTGCGTGTAAATTTAAGTCAAAATGCATCTTTTTATGCTTTAAGATATGAAATAAATCGAAAGAAAGTAATTTTATCGTACTTTTGACTTAATTTTTTTGTTTTATTAATTTCCATAAAGGCTTTGGTGGTTCGCTTATTTACAGCTGTAGACTAATTCAAGCCCAAAAGCATATTTCTTGGAGTGCTTTCACGTTTCCTAAATTTCACAACCCCCCAACACATAGGCCTTCACATTTCCTAAACTTCACATTCCCAAAATTTCAAATTCCATAAATTCCACGTCTCCTAAATTTCACAATTCCTAAATTCACATTCCCTAAATTCACATTCCCTAAATGTCACATTCCCTAAATGTCACATTTCCTAAATTTCACATTCCCTAAATTTCACATTCCCTAAATTCACATTCCCTAAATTTCACATTCCCTAAATTCACATTCCCTAAATTTCACATTCTCTAAATTCACATTCCCTAAATTTCACATTCCCTAAATTTCACATTACCTAAATTTCACATTCCCTAAATTTCACATTCCCTAAATTTCACATTCTTTAAATGCACTGGAATTTAAGGGATGTGAAGTCTCGTGCATTTGGATGTGAAGTTTAGGGGATATGAAATTTAGGGAATGTGAAACGCCTCATTGGAGCGATGTAGCCACTCTTACTTGGATTACTGAATAAACAAGAGATGAGTAGAGAATAACAAATACGGCGCTCTCGACGAGCAGCTTTGGCGCGCCATCCAAAGATCCAAGCCCACACAATTATAACATTCTACTATGAGTAGGACTTTTAGGGCTTAAAAGTCGGCTTAAACTATACCAGTTGCAACAAATTAGTAATTACAGTGTTCAAAGCATCGTTTCTTGCATGCCCCAATGATCGGCGTCCAGCTGCACACATTAATATTTTTGTTATATTTTGATACTACTTCGGATACATTCATTACGTAGTAAATTACTGTATGTAGCTTTAGACTCATGAAAAGGTCTTGATGATTATAACATAAAGTTTGAATCGGCTAATTTTATACTTTCGGAAACGGTACATCTTTCGCTCTAGTCTGGCATTATCCAGCAGGGGATTCCAACTGAAAGATAATCTTGGAACGATCTTGAAATGAATTCAACAGCTGGGCAACTCATGTACCGAGGACAGTCCGCGCTGCTAAAGTCTCTCCCTAGCCTTGGCCCGATCAGCCGAGCTAATGTCCGCGTTTATATCACCAATGGACAGAAAATATGTATCGCTAGTTCATTCTAAGAAAAAATATTCGCATTAATCTACTTGCTTGAAGTACCACTCAGTAGCGTAGTTAGCACATCAATAACGCATTGCATTTTTACATTACATTCGCGTTTTTAATGTCATTTTTAAAGTCATTTCTGGCTCTCTTACAATTGGTCAATGTAGTTATTTCTCGGCAACCATCAGCAGGCCCCATCGATTTCATATTTAAGCTCCCAAACTCAACAAACTGAATAAATTAGACCTCGTAGCTCGTTGGAAATGGAATTTTTGCGATTCCAAGAAATGAGATCGCTATTTCTAGCTGTTTTTCTGCACTTGTCCGTGCTAGCGTGTGCCGAAGCCGACTCGGTTCTGACGATTTACAATGGAACGGAGTTACAGTGCAGACAAACAACGGAGAAATTTGCTGATCCTTACGTAGTTGTAAAAAGAGTTGATAAGTAATTGTGCAAGACCAATCATTTGTCTAGTGAGTTATAACAAACATAATTTCAAGCAAATTATTCTTTCAAGTGTAATTTTGAGTATTTTAATAAAAAATATTTTCAGATACGTGCGGAGCGAATCCGGCTGTTTGGAATCACGTGTGTGGGAGCAGAACAGACTGGGATTCTGGCCCGCTCACTTTCATCGTCAAGGATTACGACCGTCGCAGCAATGATGAATTGATTGGAAAAGGCCATGTTCAGAACTTAAAAATAAACGTCCACAAGCGGTGCCAGCCAAAGAAGAACAAAGATGTAACAGGATATATCAATGTCTTCGTTCGGAGTAAGAATCATTTTTAAAGAATCTAAATTTTCATTCTAAAACCAAATATTGCTGCATTCAAGCCACCAGCCAAGGTAGGTTTCGGGTGAGTCAAGCAATTTTGTAACCCTTATCCAATTCAACTTTACACGATTCAAATCGATTTGTTAAAATTCGAGTTGATAAATATATTCGCTTGCAGTTTCAATTATTTGATGATCGAACCGTTTTGCTTTTCTACAATATTTTTTTCTAACTAGGGCTTGTTGCATAAGCTGCAAAGCAATTGCATGGGATAAAAAACTATTGCAAATATCCTGATTCTTAAGAGTTCATACTTAAATTAGTAAGCCACGAGCAGTTGTAGCCTAGTGACTAGGATGTCTGCCTTATGACTTGGAAGGTCGTGAGTTCGAGCCTCCCAAATCTAGGGTACCAGTTTGAGCTGGGAGAATTCAGGATGGGTGTTGCGGCCGCTTCAGCCCGTCAGGATTGAGCAGCTAGCTGAGGCTATGCCGTGGGCTTTACATCCGGTCGGAAGTTACACTAAATCAATTTTACAGTTTAGTATTTACTAAATACAACCAGCTTTAACAGGAAATGACTAATGAAATTTGATCTCTCGCTAGAGTTGACAAAGTGGATGGACCATGTTGACTGAATGACTGAGCAGGAGCCACATGGATTTTATCTGTTTGTTCTGTAAGACAGAACGCCCCAAACTCACTACTACCGTTTTAGATGCATTTCATTGCACGCGACATAAAATTCTGATAGACTACTGACTACATTTTTAGTAGTAGGTTGAGAAAATTTCGATAAATATTTTGAATTTTGATGTAAAGTGAAAAAGATGAATGGACAAGCAAGAACTAGAAAAAAATAATGAAATCAGGAAAAAAATTCTTTAATATCAGACACGTATCATAAGTAACAACGAATGTGTGTCTCTCGCACCAGAGCGAACTCATTTATAATTTATGCATTAACCAACTTTTATGTACAGGAATTTAGATATATTATTACATACGTATTCTGACACACAAAAAGTACCACATCAAAAGTTTTTTAACCGCATAGATAATTGACAAGTAATTCATAATACGAGTATGACAATTCTTTATTTCACAAAATGCACACAAAGGGCCTACATCTATTACGAAAACATAAGGTGTGGTTAGTTGCGGGATAAAGCAGAAGACGCCATGCTTAGGAAAAAAACATTGCTGAATAGATGTTTCTTAGATATGAAAATTATATTCGATTCGAGTAAAAGTAAATGGCCAATAAAAAATATATTTACAAATCAACCCCCGACATTTCCAAAGAATTATTGACAGAAATCTAACAGAGATGCAGAAATCTCACCCACATCTAGTAGAGATGCACAAATCTCACCCAAATCTAACAGATATGCACAAATCTCACCCAAATCTAACAGAGATGCACAAATCTCACCCAAATCTAACACAGATGCACAAATCTCACCCAAATCTAACAAAGATGCACAAATCTCACCCAAATCTAACAGAGATGCACAAATCTCACCCAAATCTAACAGAGATGCACAAATCTCACCCACATCTAGTAGAGATGCACAAATCTCACCCAAATCTAACAGATATGCAAAAATCTCACCCAAATCTAACAGAGATGCACAAATCTCACCCAAATCTAACACAGATGCACAAATCTCACCAAATTCTAACAGAGATGCACAAATCTCACCCAAATCTAACAGAGATGCAGAAATATCACCCAAATCTAACACAGATGCACAAATCTCACCCAAATCTAAAACAGATGCACAAATCTCACCCAAATCTAACACAGATGCACAAATCCCACCCAAATCTAACAGAGATGCACAAATCTCACCCAAATCTAAAACAGATGCAGAAATCTCACCCAAATCTAACAGAGATGCAGAAATCTCACCCAAATCTAAAACAGATGCACAAATCTCACCCAAATCTAACACAGATGCACAAATCCCACCCAAATCTAACAGAGATGCACAAATCTCACCAAATTCTAACAGAGATGCACAAATCTCACCCAAATCTAACAGAGATGCACAAATCTCAACTAAATCTAACAGAGATGCACAAATCTCACCCAAATCTAACAGAGATGCACAAATCTCACCCAAATCTAACAGAGATGCTGAAATCCCACTCAAATCTAACACAGATGCAGAAATCCCACCCAAATTTAACATACGAGCGTAGATGCAGAAATCTCACCAAAATCTAACAGAGATGCACAAATCTCACCCAAATCTAACAGAGATGCACAAATCTCAACTAAATCTAACAGAGATGCACAAATCTCACCAAATTCTAACAGAGATGCACAAATCTCACCCAAATCTAACAGAGATGCACAAATCTCAACTAAATCTAACAGAGATGCACAAATCTCACCCAAATCTAACAGAGATGCAGAAATCTCACCCAAATCTTACAGAGATGCAGAAATCTCACCCAAATCTTACACAGATGCAGAAATCTCACCCAAATCCAACATTGGCATAGCATTACAAAATTACTGAAGCCTAGTATTAGTCGCATGTGATAAATTAGAAAAAAAAATGGCAATAGATTTGACATACAAAATATGAAAAAAAATATTAAAACAACTTATTGCATCAGCATGACAACAAAAATCAACAAAAATATTATATCCACGCGTTACCTTGCTCTTCTGGATTAAAATAGACAATTTTTTTTCATCTAATTTTTACGTACACAAACAGACAGACATGCAGATAAGCAATACAAGTAATTTTTATGGTTACAACAATACCATTAACAGCAGCAGCAGGGCAAAAAACATCAACTAAAACAAAATGTCTGACAGTAACACAAAAAAGCAAACAAAAAACCGAAACGAAGGTTAAGGAATCTCAATTTTAATTTAATGCGATGATTACAAACCGGGCATATTTTTGGGTCGGACAACAATCAATCAAAGTCGGTACAGAATCAAACAACGCACACACTAATAGAGCTAGACAAACTGGTTAATTTTACCTTCAGCCAAAGATTATACTGCAGTTCAAACTAATGAATTAAGAGGTAGCTTTTTTTTTTAAAAAAGGCAGTTCGATTCGTTCGCGAAACAAATAATTCACTTACAGTCAAGGCTGACTAGAATAAAATCGTACATTAATTTGCTACAGTTGGGTTAGTTACAATTCCTGAGCCTGTTGGCTGGACTGGCTTAGGGAACTACTTCGAAGCGACGTTCTTGGCGGAAGAGTTGGCGGCTGGGGTATCGCCTGTTTTCGAGCTCGAGGAGGCAGCGGCGGCGCCGCAGTTGAAGGAGCAGCGTTAACTGTATTAGTAGCGCTGGCGGCCCGCAAGCCGGCCTGACTGACGTGGCGGCAGCGGTGGCAGCTGACTGCTGACGCCGCCGCTGCCGCTGTTGCTGTGGCTGGTGACCGGAGCTCCAGCCGCTGACGCCGCCGCTGCCGCCGCCGCCGCCGGACTGCTGCTGGAACCAACGGCAGCCGCCGTCACAGGATCGGAGATGCTGCGCGAATGATCTAAAATGATGAAAAAAACAAGACAAAAATATGCTTACTACTCTACTGCCCATGATCTCGAAAGTAGCAATAAAAAGATACTCGTATAGCGAATTGGCGGAACATGCACCATCATTTCTTTTTCAAACAAACTTTTTTACCTGAACTTTCCTGCCGCGTCAGATCCTCAACTACTGAAATTGAAAGAGAATGCGGGGGAAAAGCAAAACAATGCAGGTTGGCATGCAATACGAGTACTAACAATGTACAAACCCGCTGAAACAGACAATTGCAAAAACTCACACTGCAGGGCTGTTTGCATGGCACTCTTATAAAAAAACTAGAAGTAAACAGTAATATTGTAGCAGCAGAAACCATGCAGAAATTGCAATCGTCAGCATATTCAACAAACCACGAAACAAGTCAGTGTTGCTTATGTTCTTGGTTAATATGCAATTAAAACTGATTTGAACTTTATAGGCATGCTCAGTAGTGCTTGGCACACTTTCAGGGGTCTTTTAGTTATTCTAACGGAAACCATACTGAGCACTCTATCAGACACCATACTGAGCACTTTAACAGACAAACACAGTAATATGGTTTCCAATAAAATTGCCTACCAGTGAGCCATTCGCAAATTAGAACAGTAATTAATAATTGTTGAAAAATTGTGCTGCCTAAATCTGATGAATCTTTAAAATTTAGTAGCACAGGGATAAATAAAGTTCAATTATCTAAAACTAAATTCTGTATTACGAGCTGCAGAAGTATTATTTACTGAAAAGAATGTATTGTTAGGTTAATAAAATTGTTACGATACGTACCGAATCGGAAAAACCCTGCGACGCAAGCATGGGAATTTAGCGGGGAGAAATAAATAATAAAAATTATTAGAGACATTCTTTTCCATAGCAAATTAAAAAAAAACTGCTAGGTTGACTTAACACTTTTCAAGAAACAGATTGCGAGAAAGTTAGCGGCGCATCAATGGAAATGTTAAAGAAAAATTGCTGCCTAGCAACGAACTGGAGGGAAATATCGGCCTAGCAACGTACCGGGGGAAGAGAATAGCGGCCTAGCAACGTACCGGGGGAAGAGAATAGCGGCCTAGCAACGTACTGGGGGAAGAGAATAGCGGCCTAGCAACGTACTGGGGGAAGAGAATAGCGGCCTAGCAACGTACTGGGGGAAGAGAATAGCGGCCTAGCAACGTACCGGGGGAAGAGAATAGCGGCCTAGCAACGTACTGGGGGAAGAGAATAGCGGCCTAGCAACGTACTGGGGGAAGAGATTAGCGGACAAGCAACGAACAGGGGCAAAGGATAAGTATTGTTTCAATAATATTATAAATAAGCTTTCCCACAAAAAATCGCCCGACGAGACAGAACGGAGCACAGGCAGAAATAAAAAAGCGTCTCACTTGGCGATTGCGCAATCGGACCATTGGGCGAGGTCAGACCGGAGCTGCCGCCGCCGCTAGATTTGCCCGACTGCGGAATCTGATAAGGCGTTGCCGGCAACTGAGCATCCCTAAGAGGCGACGTTGGCCGCGATCCGACCATCTGAAAGGGCGGGGAAGTCAGCCAGGTGCCGCTGCCGCCGCCGCCGCCAACAGCTCCCGACAACTTCTTAGCCGATTTAGCGCCGGCTCCGCTGCCGCCGCCGTTATTAGTCGGCGAGCGAAGCGTCTCGGCGGTGAATTTCTTTGCTCCGGACCGTTTTAGCGAGTCCTCGTCGGCGTCTTTGGGCTCGAGCTGGTTGCTTAATTGATAAAACACGTTGTCTAGGAGGCGCTGGTTCTGATTTGTGTCGTCAACTTCTTCTAAATCGAGATCACGCATAGGATTGATGGCTCGAACGAATTCTTGGATTGAAGGCTCCTCGCGCAGCTGGTAGCGAGTGTCCTTGGCTTTTAATAGTTCGTCTATGCGCTCGGCAACCTGCGTGCGTTTGTGTGACTTTAAAGTCTTTATTCAGCTTAGAAGGAAGGTCTATATCGAAACTAGTGAGAGGTCTTTATCCCGCCTTGAAGGAATGTATTTATCTGGCATATAAAGGAGCTCTTTATCCAACTTAAAGACAGGTCTATATCCAGACTAGAAAGGAGGTCTTTATCCAGACTAGAAGAGAGTTCTTTATCCAGACTAGAAGAGAGGTCTTTATGCTGTCTTAGGGTCTTTATCCACTGTAGAGCGCCTTTATTAAGAGCGCAGAGCAGATTTTCTAGGCTACAGGCAAGTCTTTATCCAACGATGAAGAATCAAGTCTTTATACAGAGCGAGCAGGGCACAAAGAGATGATGCTAAAGCAAGTCAAACCTGGCGGTAGCAGAAGAACGGTATCATAACGCTGGCATCCGTATTAGCCGGGGTCAAGGCCTCGGGCTTGCTGGCAGTCAGCTGCTGCTGCTGCTGTTGTTGCTGTTGATCACCCTTGACTCTGTTGATCTCTAGCAGTCGGAATATCAGGCTGAGATGGTAGCGCAGGTTGGGCACGCAAGCGGTGTCCAGTGTGCGCAGCAGCTCGTCGTACTGTCGCATGGTGTTGCCGTTGCTGACCAGCTCTTGCACCTGTTCTAAAAATTTGTTATCCTTGCCGTTTTTGATTAGTTTCCAGGTGTGCTGCAGCCGGATGTACTGGATTGACGAGTTCACAAATACGCTGTCCAGAGCTGCCAGGCCAAGGAAGTTGTTCAGCGAGCGGAAGTGCTTCATGATCTGGTGGCGAGTTGGAGAATAGTTCGAATTTACCAAATATGAACAGCTGGGGTCAACTAAAAGCTTACAAAGACCGATACTAAAAACTAAGATAATTATACAAAGACCAGCATGACTTATCTACTAGAATAAGGAACAAAGACCACAACCAATAGCAACTATCTAGAAGGTTAAAAAACAAAGACCAACAGATCTACTAAGCTACAAAGACTGTTCACCAATTGAACATATTAAAAAACGATATTAACTTTTAACCTTAAGGAAAAAAAACAAACATACACTACAAAGACTTGTAAAAACTAACAGCATTATAAAATAAGACTAGAAAAAAAGCAACAAAGACCAGCAGGGCCTCACCTCGTAGATTCTCAACAGCACGCAGCGACGCTCCTCCAGATTAGGCGTGTGCAACACATTATAACAGCACCACCAGGTGAGCCGGTTAGTATAGCGAATCAAATTGTGCACATTAGGCGCTCTCAACTGTTTCTCCTTGGTCTTCATCCAGTCGCCAGTGACCAGCTCCCAGGGCTGGATGCACATGTACAGGGAGAACATGTACAGAGTGATCTGTCTAGCCAGCTCCAACGGGTGCAGAGTCATAATGTTAAAGTCGCGCTTATCCCTGGCTGTGTGCCAGAGCACCTCCGGATAGTCCTCTATAGACTGGGGCAGCTCCCGACGGCCCTCGCCTCGACTCATCCGATCCAATTGTTTCAGCAGGTTCGGCACCTGGTTAGCAACAATTCATTAATACTGATGATAAGATTCAACTAAATTCGGGAAAACATATTCGTAGGACACTACTTAGTTCCGTGATTCAGTAGTCCGATAAACATATGCGCTGATTTCACTTTTTTAAATGTTAAAATCAATGTCTCATGCAGCCCCCTAAAAAGTTGGCCAATTTGGCCAAATATACAAACTAAACCAACCGTACCTGAAACTTTTTGATGTCGTATAGTTTATCTACGTACGGGCCGTTGAGGAACTCGCGCAGGTTGTCAATCAGTTCCGGGCACTTGCTGAAGTCGTGAAAGTAGTTCTCAATCCAGGTGGTCATCACTTTGAGAACGCGGAGACGGACTTTACGACAGTATTTGTCCTACCAGTTTCAGGGTGGGATTCTTGTGTTACATTTTGTTTTTCTTATATCCATCAAAGAAATACTTATAATTTTCTTTCTATCTATCTATCTATCTATCTATCTATCTATCTATCTTTCTATCTATCTATCTATCTATCTATCTATCTATCTATCTATCTATCTATCTATATATATATATCTATCTATCCATCCTGACCAGCACCAGCTAGAGTCTGACCTCGAACTCTCGCTTCCTCAGCTGCGCCTGAGCCACGGACATTAGCGAATCGTCAGTTTGAAAGTCGACATAGGTATATTCAGGAAAATTGAACCGGCTAATCAGCTTAGTCAGCAGGTGCTGCGGAGTGCAAAACGATCTATAAGTCATTAGAAAGACTTTCATGAGGCGGCTGTCGATGTTGCCGCTGTAGTGGGTCATGCGCTCAATCATCTTGTTCAGCGTGGCCCGACGGATGATGTGCGACTCGCTGGAGCTGTTCTCGCAGTTCTCCTCCAGTTCGAGCACCTTGTCCGAGTCCGGTTCCCAATATCTGGATGGCGCGGGGGTGAGGGAGTTGCCATATTAAACTGTATAGTAACAATAAGCAAGGACAAAGACGCATAAAATGAGACAAAGACCTGCAAAAAAGTACAAAAGTTTAGTAAAAAAAACTCACTCGTATTCCCGAGGATTATTCGGAAAGTGGATAGCTTCAGGCGCGTCAGTTAGCCCCTTCAGCGAGAGATACTCTTCAAACATGCTGCAAAAGGGGAGCATTTAGATTTGATTAAATACGGATAAAATATCTAGACAGACTACTTATAGTAGAAAATTAAGGAAAACTAGCAAAATAAATTCAAATCCAAGCGCCATCTTACTGATAGGACTGTAAATAAATTAAAATCAGCATCCATTCTTGTTTATCAAGCTCGCTTCTAGTAGCAAATGTGATGCGCTGCTTTATTGGGGCGCTGCCAGACGAGGAGGCGCCGCCCTCGGCATTGTCCGGCGGAGGTGGCAGATACTCGATAGAGAAACTGTGCATGTCTGCGGATGCATAGAAATAATTGCTAGTTTCAATCGTAATCAGTTCTTGATGGATGGTGATTACAGGTGACGGCATGATGGCTACCCTCATAAACAGGCGATTCTACTAAGGCCTGGTGGCAAAACAAAAAAATATTTACGTCTGAAACACGTGATTCTCCAAAGCAATAGATAGGAGGGCGATTCTTTGAGGCGAGAAATAGGAGGGCGATTCTCTCAGGCGATAGATAGGAGGGCGATTCTCTCAGGCGATAGATAGGAGGGCGATTCTCTCAGGCGATAGATAGGAGGGCGATTCTCTCAGGCAATAGATCGGAGGGCGATTCTCTCAGGCAATAGATCGGAGGGCGATTCTCTCAGGCGATAGATAGGAGGGCGATTCTCTCAGGCGATAGATAGGAGGGCGATTCTCTCAGGCAATAGATCGGAGGACGATTCTATCAGGCAATAGATCGGAGGGCGATTCTCTCAGGCAATAGATCGGAGGGCGATTCTCTCAGGCGATAGATAGGAGGGCAATTCTCTCAGGGGACGATAGATAGGAGGGCGATTCTCTCAGGGTACGATAGATAGGAGGGCGATTCTCTCAGGGGACGATAGATAGGAGGGCGATTCTCTCAGTAGACGATAGATAGGAGGGCGATTCTCTCAGTAGACGATAGATAGAAGGGCCATTCTTTCAGGGGATGATAGATAGGAGGGCGATTGTCTCAGGGTACGATAGATAGGAGGGCGATTCTCTCAGGCGATAGATAGGAGGGCGATTGTCTCAGGGGACGATAGATAGGAGGGTGATTCTCTCAGGCGATAGATAGGAGGGCGATTCTCTCAGGCGATAGATAGGAGGGCGATTCTCTCAGGCGATAGATAGGAGGGCGATTGTCTCAGGGGACGATAGATAGGAGGGTGATTCTCTCAGGGGGGACGATAGTTAGAAGGGCGATTAACTCAGGTAATTGATCATTTACCTGAGGGCGATGAGGGCGATCTTGCAGCAACAAGCGATTCTCGCTTACAATACAAGATCATTTCTAACGACTCTTTAACCCTGCGTAAATAAATTAGAGCGCAAAAATATCCCTATGAGCATTCCATCCGCCCACTATTTTTAGAAGCCATTAGCGAATGAAAACATCAAATTTTTTCTCTCTCTCAATCTGCTACCCCACATCGCAGCCACCCACCTAGGTATTCGTCTAGTGTTTTTTCGTCTTTTAAACATGGATTTTTTTGAAAAACAGATCGGAAACCGTAGCACAGTCTGACTTACTTAAAGACAGCGATAGTAAATGAAAATATTTAGTGGTTATGAAAGACCCTTGTTAGAAAAGATAGCTCATACTGACAGTGCGTGCACACAAAAATATTTGAAAATATCTAGGCAACGAGGACACAAACGAGACGGATACGATGCATGCGGCCAAATCTAGGCAAGGGTTACGGTAGGTTAAGGGGATAGGCTGGTTTTTTAGCGAGCTAACGTTGCCGCTAAAAATAGATCTCGAGGCACCGGGGCGAGACGGCCAAGCCAAAAAGCACGTGAAATCCGGACAGCGTAGAGGACCTGGGAGGGGGACCGGACTAGAGAGAGAGAGAGAGGCAAGAAAGAGTTCCTGCTGAAACTGTAGCGCGCGTCACCAAATCTAGGCGGAGAGAGACCGAGGGAGAGAGGGAGGACAAACCGAGGTAACGGTACAGTAGAGAATGGGCCTGTCTGACTAACTGACTGACTGACTGACTGTCTGAGGCGCGGTTACAGTAAACACAGGCGGAGAGGGAGAGAGAGGAATAGATTGGCCTTAAATCCAGGGCAGCTTAGACCCGTTGCCAACCCTCGACATCGCCCCCGCAATAATCGAGCACCATTTGTCATTAGATTGTAAGACAGCACAACACAAAGAGACGGCCAAGGAAGAGAAAGTGGGGGAGGGACGGCCTAAAAATGCGTCAAGGTCAAGCGAAACTGTGAACCAAAAGAGGAATCTACACTACAGTTATATCTCACTGACTGATACACGAGCGCGTGACGCATTTACTTACTAATAATTAGAAGTCTTACAACTGTTCCTCTGTCGCCAGCCTCTTCGCGTTGAAGTAGAACTGTTTTGGCCTTTTTGAGCCTGTCTGTCCGTCTGTGTCTGCCTGTCCGTCTATCTGTGTGCCTGTCTGTCCGTCTGTGTCTGCCTGTCCGTCTATCTGTGTGCCTGTCCGTCTATCTGTGTGCCTGTCTGTCCGTCTGTGTCTGCCTGTCCGTCTATCTGTGTGCCTGTCTGTCCGTCTGTGTCTGCCTGTCCGTCTATCTGTGTGCCTGTCCGTCTATCTGTGTGCCTGTCTGTCCATCTGTGTGCCTGCCTGTCCGTCTGAGTCTGCCTGTCCGTCTATCTGTGTGCCTGTCCGTCTATCTGTGTGCCTGTCTGTCCGTCTGTGTGCCTGCCTGTCCGTCTATCTGTGTGCCTGTCTGTCCATCTGTGTGCCTGTCTGTCCGTCTATCTGTGTGCCTGTCTGTCCATCTGTGTGCCTGTCTGTCCGTCTGTGTCTGCCTGTCCGTCTATCTGTGTGCCTGTCTGTCCGTCTGTGTCTGCCTGTCCGTCTATCTGTGTGCCTGTCTGTCCGTCTGTGTCTGCCTGTCCGTCTATCTGTGTGTCTGTCTGTCCGTCTATCTGTGTGCCTGTCTGTCCGTCTGTGTCTGCCTGTCCGTCTATCTGTGTGCTTGTCCGTCTATTTGTGTGCCTGTCTGTCTGTCTGTGCCTGCCTGTCCGTCTATCTGTGTGTCTGTCTGTCCGTCTATCAGTATGTTTGCATGTCCGTTTTATTTGTCTGTATGTATTATAGGCTTTTTTATGTCTATCAGTTTGTCCCGTCCGTCTGAGTGCCTTCGTTAATCTTTGTACTTCTACCTACTCGTAGATTACCATACAGTATAATCAGTCAAATAATCCACTATTTTAGACTCATACGCACATTAAAATATGGGATAAAGATAAACTAAACCGAAATGTTAATTTATGCGCAAAGCCAGTAACAGACCTAGTAGGAGGAGAGAAAAAAAGCGGAGCACGACAGAAACACTAGGCTCCAATAGCTTGGCTAAACTTGCAAAGTGCAAGCCGAGGACGCAATCCAGGGCTAGAAAATAACCAGAACCAGACAAAACTAAATGCGCCAATCTCGCTAGCTTTAGACGCGACACGAGTTGAACGCACGTTTGTGCGTGTGTGTGTGTGTGATCAAAGAAGCCCTAACAGTAGTAAAAAAACAACATTCACTAGAGACAATATTTATCTTCCTGCATTCAATAGTCAGTAAATACAGTAGTAGCTATGTATCTATGGCTAACAAAAAAGAAGACTTTGTATTTTGTTCTAGTTAAAAGCTTTATATTACGTCAACAAATTTTTGTTCGTATCAATCATAATAAATACTTTCTTTCAACAGGCTGTTATTGTCAATGGAAAACATTATTAATTGGTAACTAGCCAATCAGATTTTGTTTTTTTCCTGCAAACTGCAAAATTGTCCAATTTGGCAACATTCCAACTGGAAAAACTTCTATCCAAGCAAACTTTTCAATTCAAAATTTAGACACCAAACCTAAAGAGACGGCCAAGGAAGAGAGAGTGCGCAGCTGTATCCGATCTCAGCTGGATGGACTGTGACAGTACGGAATTAAATGCCTTGCTCAAGGGCACAAATTTTCTCCCAGAGCCGGGGCTCGAACCCACGACCTTCCGGTCATAAGGCGGACGCCCTAGCCACTAGGCTACTTACTACTCCTAGGACAACAAACAAATGAAGACTGGCCGTAGAGACTGAAGATAGAAAAGCATATGCCTAAGGCAGATTAGATTCTTAGAAAACTAATAAATGCGGCAAGTTAAAAAGGTAGTAGTAGACAATACTCATTAGCTTAGTGTGTGCGTACCTACCGAAATTCATTATCTAATTAGCAGATATTATAAACAGTAGAGGCGGGGACATACCGGTGGAGGGGGGGGGTTAGAGAGAGGTATGCAAAAACTGCCAGGAATTTTGCTCGTATCAGTTGCACTTGACTTTTGCGCGCTCGCACACATACACACAAACAAACACTCACGCAACTAACGACTGAACATGACACAGTAAAAACTAACCCACCCCGAAACCACGTTCTATTTTGACCCGCTGTTCACGCGTTCGCAGCGAAATGGAATTTTAGAAGCTACCACCACCAAGCATTACTCTTGGACCCTTGATTATATATTTGTCGGCGCGGGCACTAGTGACGCACTACTAAAGCCACTTTAACTGTTAAATAAAAATTTATTATTTATAAAATGAAACGAACCGTCATCAGACGCGGCAGCTCTCGACCTGGCGTGGTCAATAAGCAGAAACCGATGCTGCAGCAGGAATACAGTCCGTTTTAAACGGTATTCCTCGTTAATACTGCGCAATGGCAGAGTCTTGGCCGCCTTCAGCACAAACAACCGGTTATTAAACAGATAGACGCGGCGCTCTTGAAATCGGCCAGTCCGTTCCAATTGATACAGGGCGCCCTCCTTATAGAATATGGTGCAACGCGGCTTGGCCTGGTCCAGCTCCGGACTGCGAGTCATGGAGCGCAGTTGGGCCAATTTTTTATTACAAGCTCGATCCGTGTGCTTAGAATCCGGGGCGCTCATCGACGTGTGAAAGAATAGCCTGGAGGCGAGCGGATTAAGCAACACTGCCCGCTGCTGCTGGCTATTATTATTACTATTACTATTGTTAGGCAACCGACAGGAAGCAACTGAGGCAGCCGCTACGGACGTCGATTCGTCAATATCCAATTGGCCGGCGCCGAAATCCGTCAGACCGCCAGTCGGACTGACACCCAGCGACGTTCCATCGTCGCCTCCGCCAACCATAGTTGGAACAGTTGAAGAGGACGACGAAGACGATACTGGTCGACGCTCGAATTCGTCTAGAGTTCGTTTAACCCGATGCCTAGTTGACACTAGTATAGACCGGGTCTGTACAATAGTGTCGCGATCGTCGCTGCACACTTCAACGGGCAGGCTGGAAGAGGATCGGCGCCTATTAGCACTGAATCCTGTAGCTACGGGACTGCCGCAGACTAGCGAGCTTTGCGACTGCTGTTGACTGTGCTGTGCAGCGGCGGAGTCGGCATCTTCAATAGCGTCAGATTCCATTCTGTTGTTGCCATTTCTATTGCAGTGTCGCATGTTTTTCTCTTGCAATTGTTCGAATCTCTCCAATATTCTATCATAATATAGGAAATGATAAATGGGCACCAGCAGCAGTTTCGGCAGCAGATAGCGACAAGCTAATAGCATGACGGCTCTAATCTCTTCGCACTGATCTAGGCCCGAGGCGGGCAGGCCAGCGCTAGCACTGCCGCCTTGAAACAGTGTACTTGTTGACGCGGCCGAAGATTCAGACGCCGCCAGATTAGGATGAGACGACAATTGGGAATTAGATCCCTCTGAAGCGACTGCGCCAGCTTCCGAGTGCTTCTTGGATCCCGAGCCCGATGGGGCTGGCGGGACAGGAGCAAGAGAGGACGACAGCAAGGAATAGTGAGCGTGATGCCTGGCCGCCTGCAATTCAATGTCACGCCCCACTGATTCAAATTTCTCCTGCACCTGGCGATTGTCTAACAGTTCTAATAGTCTTTCCCGACACTTGCCGGACAGTATGTCCTGAGCGTACTTGGCGTAGCTGTCAAAATGGCCCTCTTCGGACAATTCGTAGAAACAGTGCCCTATTGGCGGGTGTTCTGTAATGTTTCTACTGTCGTCTAGGGCAACGTAGAGAAAGTTCGTGCACTCTGTGATGGCCGATAGGGCGCTAAATATAGTGTCAACGTCGGGCGAGCTGGGGCACAAATCAACTAGGGGCTGTTTAAACAGCTGGCCAATAATTTGCAGTTGCTGGGCAAACGTCTCCTCAAAATAGATTAACTCGTTGATGGCCTGCCGGTACTCGTTGGGGAATGTGGCCATGTAGTCCAGCTCGGCGACTGGCGACGCCTGGTTGGAGAAGAACGTGTCCACCACGATCTGTCAGATTGGTGGCGGGCAGGGGATGCGAAATAACAGTCTGTGATAGTTTGACGAAGGATCTGATTAGGGGTGGCTGCCTACTGAAGGATCTGTGCGGGTAGCAACATAAAGAAGGATCTGAGTGCTGGTAGCGACACACTGAAGGATCTGAGTGCGGGTAGCAACTCAATGAAGGATCTGAGTGCGGGTAGCAACTCAATGAAGGATCTGAGTGCGGGTGGCAACATAATGAAGGATCTGAGTGCGGGTGGCAACATAATGAAGGATCTGAGTGCGGGTAGCAACATAATGAAGGATCTGAGTGCGGGTAGCAACACACTGAAGGATCAGTGCAGGGTAGCATAGCAGCCCCCCAGTAAAGAACCTTAGCGTTGTAGGAGCTTACTGAAAGAGTAACTAATAATACAAAATCGAATTGTAACTGATACTTGGCAATTACGAAGAAGCCAACTTACCCGAATGTCCAGGCGCTTGATTTCGGCAACCTTAATTTTCATCATATAAGTAAGCGATACGCGCAATATCTCGCTCAGCACGTACTCAGTAATTAGGACAATAAACAGGCAGACAGATTCGTCGCAACGGACAGACTTGTGAATAGCATCGTACATAGTTGAATTCTTTTTTTTCTTGCGCGTCGCCTGATCGCGATATTCATTGATCTGCTCCTGGTCCAAGTTGCACGAGGCGTACACTAGGCCGAGTTTCTCCTCGGCCTCGCAGATATCCGTTGGCGCCTGCGGCTCAAACAATGTGGCCAGCTTTTCAATGGCATAATTCTCCAAATAGTCTTGCGCATCGTCCGTTATGCTGTAGCTAATCCGGCACTGCTCGTGCACCTTTTTGAATATCCGACAGATTGCTGGCTTGAGACGGCCGCGTAAATTCTTTCGAAACGGATCCACTAACTGCTGCTGTTGAAGTTGATGAAGCTGCTGCTGCTGCTGGTGATGATGCTGACTGTGCTGAGAAGTGGAAACGCTGCTAAGCAGCGACTGTTGGGAAGGATATCTGCCCCTCATTGGCACAGCAGACTCCCTGCTGCAGCTTGATAGTTTTGATGTTTTAACAGGCGGCTTTTGATTTTAGTAATCAATGATGACCAAAAGTTTATGTGCTGCACAATACCAAATTGAGTTGTAAAGAAATTTAGCACAGAAAATGCAGCTTCTATAAGTCCCTAAAAAACAGATTATATTTCCTGAAATTTGTTAAATAATACTTGTTTTAGAATCAGTTAGAAAATTATTACCAAATTAAAACATAAAATTCTTTTATTATATAAAATAGTAAAACAGTTAAAAAAATTTGATTCACTGAAAACTAAGTTATTAGAAGCTAAAAATTAGCTATCAAGTCCATTGAACAAATAAAGATTTTTCCAACTGATTTTTCTAAAAAATCTAGCTTAAAATTGACCAGGGTTACTAGTTCAATTATAAAAGATGCAACAGAAGCAACTGAATGCCATAAGCTAGTTTTTTTATTCAATTGAATTTCTATTTATATTAAAAAGCAGAGATCTACTAGAAACTAGACTCTAGCCATCCAAGAAAATTTTTACTGGAGTTAATTAGTTGGAAATATAGGGTTTGCAGATTTAGTTATGCTGTAATTAATTAAAAATGGTTATTTTGTACATAGTATAAGAGGCCAGCTTAAAGCATATAATATGCAAGCCTAAAAAATCAATAAGCAAAAGTGATTTAGAAATTTTTACAATATCTACATTTTTTATAAATATATTTTCTCTTAGTATAAATATCCCTTATCTTTTTACTACTATAAACAATTTTTTAAGTAAAAAATGTACATCTATATAAGAATATGTATATAAATGCTTTGTACATTTTTATTCCTGCAAATAATATTAATTGTTTTGGAATTATGCACAAATAAATTTGAAGACTTGCACAAACATGCCTTGAAAAGTTGCCATATTTAACTTTTATATAAAATTTTTTTCTAGTAAATGAACTCCATTTTATTGAAATTAAAAACATAGGCCTTCTTGATAAATATATTATACAAATAATATAGATTATACAAAGAAATTTCTTATAAGAGTAATGCATGCATATCCAATATCCAAATTTCCAAATTTCCGCATATCCAAATTTTCGGAGAAGGAAGAAAAATGCAATAAGGGGGGACCAAGCAAATTTTCACGAAAAAGCCACCCGGACCCAAACCGCCCCCCATTGAACTGAACTCATAGGGTCCGCCCCCCCTTCACAAAATTCTGGTTGTGCCACTGACTGGCTAGCTGGCCTGAAAGTATATATGCACAATAAACTAGCTGGTAATAGCAAGTTAACAACATACTAGTAAGTTGTACATATTATGGCTAGGTGGTTCCCAATCTTATACCTATGCCATGTATATTGCTACACAATATATTACTTGGAAACTGAGAGTTATCAAATATTATATACTTATATCATGGTCTAGCACCCTTAGGCCAATTTGAAAAAAATTCTGGGACTTTAATTATTGATAATCAAATATAAAACATAAAGTATATAAAACATATGATGTCTACACATAGTGTCTCAAAATGACACAGATATATACAAAGGACGATTTAATCCAAATTTAGTTTCGACCATTCAAGCAATGCTTAACTGAAAAGTTGCCAATATAATCTCAAAATGTATCTTTTTTGTTTTTTTTATTTTGACCCATGTACCTAGTACTGAAAATCAGAATAATATACTATTTAATAAAATTTAAGTTCCAACGTACGGTTGATAGTCAAAGAATCAAAACCGACCAAAAGTTATCATTTATTGTTTTGTTTTGTTAAAATCAAGTACTTTTTACGAGTCTTTTCCATTATACCATTGGAAAAAACAGTAGTCAAAAAAGCATTTGAAGCGAAAACCGTCCGGGCATGAGTAGAATCAGGGCATAGCTGAAACCCTATAGTAGGCTCTAATAAACCCAGTCCAGTAGTTAGTCGCGGCCATCTCGAGGCTTGCCTCCTGGTAGCTCTGGCCCGGGGTAGAGTGCCTCGGCACTGATCCCCTTACCCTCCGTATTACCAAGAATCAGGGCATTTTAATAGTCTGCACTGAATTGGAGTCCTCATCTAGTTATGCTAGCGTTTGATTTCCTTAATCTTATAAAGCGAAATTTGTATTGACTTCTGAGAGCAGAATTTTTAGGCACTCACGCCATTCGATTAATGAGATAGAGCAAGATGGATCTAGTCTTCGTTGGTGCTGGAATAACTAAATCGAGCGATACTATTTAGCAAAAGATAAACTTTGGCTGCCCATTTTTATTGCGATTTTTATAGGATTTGCTTTTCGATCAAGTCTGTCAGCGTCTCGGTGTTGTTTTGCGAACAGTCTCGACTACCAACTGAAATAACTTTCAGTCAGGAAATACTGACTGACTATCCGACAGACATGAAAAAAAGTGGTCGAACATTTAATCTTTGGGTGAATGTCAGGAGCCTGAGTATTTTTTGGGTAGCTGAACCGGCTGGTATGAATAGTATAGTATACAGTAGTTCCATCGCTTGGCAATATCGCATCGCATCGCTTTCGCTAAGAAAGCAACGCTGTCCCAAGGAGTGAAGACCTCAGGGACTAACTCAGCCAATCCGCGCGAGAAAGTATCTACTGGATTCCTTCTCGCAGCAATAGGTATTTGCTGCTTAAGGCAGCAGCTTAAGGCATTTGTCTGAAGTGACAGAGAAACATTAAAAAGCCCCACTTTTCGCTGGTCCCTTCTACTAGAGCTATGCATGTACATGGTTGATCAATTGAAAATGAGTCGTCTTAAAAAACATCAAGAAAGAAGGAGATTTTTCTCGCAAAAATGTCTATGGCAGTGATCGGAATTTCGCGCGTACTTTTGGTACAAATATATTGACTGTTAATTACAATACCTGGTTAATCGCATCACAGTAAACAACAATTTAGTAGTTTTTTCAATTATTGCCATTCCCAAATATGATTTTATTATCGTTTCTCCTCGCTGCAGTTACTCTTGTACAGCAGAGCAACGGATTCATAGTTAATGACAGACTTTTCATCACCATGCGTCAGTGCCGATGGTCGCCCCACACGGCCAGGGGTGAAAACGGCCAAACCAGACAGGTGACGGATCTGGGCGCCAGCAGCATGAGCGAAATGTTTGCCTACGACGACGCACAGGACTGGGCTGACTTCACCGATTCGCCAAGGAAACTTCGCGCAAATAATCTGCTGCCAAAGTGGATTTTTCGCAATACTGGCGTTCAAGTGAGGCCTGGGGAGGGATTCGACAGGACAGTAAAATTGAAAAGATGGATTTAGCTATCGTCGAAGCTTTCGTAACATTGCTCAAAGATATGCGTAGCTAGGTAGTTAAGGTAAGGTAGGTAGGTAATTTTCGCAAAAGATATGTAGGTAGGTAGGTAGGTAGGTAGATAGGTAGGTAGGTAGGTAGGTAGGTAGGTAGGTAGGTAGGTGCATAGGTTGGAAGGTTGGTTGGTAGATTACAACTATCTCCAGCTTTTTTTATTATTAAACAGCCCCTAGTAGCGGCCATCCTGATGGTCGACAAAGTCAGTCTGGACAGGGAGAAGCCAGATTCGGTGCTGTACCTGACCCCGTGGAACATTCTACACTGCGGCGTGTACAAGTTTCACAGTAATAGAAACCTGTACGATCTCATAATTACCAACGTGTTAGAAGAGGAGAACAAACTGGGCGATTTGATCGATATAGTCTACAGGCTTGGCCTGTGCGTAGTCAACGACATGAAGGACAGCTGTCCGACTGACTGCGAGGCGGACGAAGCCCTTGTTACGTAAGAATTATTGCTAAAAAAGTTTAGATGCAATCGATAAAAAAATCTCAGAACGGTCCGTCTCCCATCGCAGAAACTGCACCAACGTGGACAATGTGAAGCTGGGGGTTGCTGTGAACTGCTTCACCGAAGTGGAGGCCGATCTAGATTTCCAGCCATTCGGCGGCGCCGAGCTTGAAAGATTAATTAAATTTGAGGATTTCGAGCGCGAGCTGCCTCAGTTCCAGGACTGGCACAGCAAGTTAGCCACGCACAAACGGATTCCAAGCGAGATATTTGAGGAGAATCTGCGCAGTCATAAACTGGTGCTGTTCGTCATCACGGAGCTGCTGGCCGACGATCCGGATGAGAAGCCGGTGACCATGGACGATCAGTACTCCACGCTTCGAGCAAAATACATTGCCTCCGGTTGCTTTCGCGACGACGCTGAGGTGCACAAGCAGAAAGAATGTTTCCGCTTTAGAGCTCTGCTTCACATGTGAGTAGCAAAGTTGTTAAATAAGAATCAGCTTTCCTGTCATGTTTTTTACGAGCCAATTTGTCATGCCAATTACAGTCGACTTGTTGCGCTACAGAAGCAGTTAGTTGCTAAGCGGAACTGCATCTGCTCGCTTGGCTACCGCTGGGATCCTGAGCGGGAGGTGTGCCAGAAACGACTACTGGGCTATTGTCACGAACAGGAAGTGTGTCGGAACGGCGGCATCTGCGAGGCCCAAAAAGAAAATTCAACCCAAATGACTAGTTTGAATATTCCTGTTGAGCGGATTTCTATTAAGTGCATCTGCCCTCCGGCTTGGCAAGGCGATCGCTGCGAACTGGTAAGAAGCTGGACATGGCCGACTAGTGCACTTGGCCCGAGCTACTAATGAGATAAAATAATGCTTTAGCGCCGATAACCTAGTATTTTAGACTCGTAGTAAATTATGACAATGCCCTGTAGAGGGGGCGCTGTAGACTCTGGACAGGGGCTCTGTAAATAAGGATGCTGAAGATAGGTTGTAGATTGGGGCTCTCTAGATTATAATGCTGTAGATAAGGGACGCTGTAAATAATTGCTGTACGAGTAGATACGGGCCCTGTAGATAATTACTGTAGATAATTGTTGTAGATTATTGCTGTAGATAAGGGACGCTGTAGATAATTGCTGTGGATAAGGGACTCTGTAGATAATTGCTGTAGATAAGGGATGCTGTAGATAATTGCTGTGGATAAGGGACTCTGTAGATAATTGCTGTAGATAAGGGATGCTGTAGATAATTGCTGTGGATAAGGGACTCTGTAGATAATTGCTGTAGATAAGGGCCCTGTAAATAATTGCTGTAGATAAGGGCCCTGTAGATAATTGCTGTAGATAAGGGCCCTGTAGATAATTGCTGTAGATAAGGGCCCTGTAGATAATTGCTGTAGATAAGGGACTCTGTAGATAATTGCTGTAGATAAGGGACTCTGTAGATAATTGCTGTAGATAAGGGACTCTGTAGATAATTGCTGTAGATAAGGGATGCTGTAGATAATTGCTGTAGATAAGGGCCCTGTAGATAATTGCTGTAGATAAGGGATGCTGTAGATAATTGCTGTAGATAAGGGCCCTGTAGATAATTGCTGTGGATAAGGGCCCTGTAGATAATTGCTGTAGATAAGGGCCCTGTAGATAATTGCTGTAGATAAGGGACTCTGTAGATAATTGCTGTGGATAAGGGACGCTGTAGATAATTGCTGTGGATAAGGGACTCTGTAGATAATTGCTGTAGATAAGGGACTCTGTAGATAATTGCTGTAGATAAGGGACGCTGTAGATAATTGCTGTGGATAAGGGACTCTGTAGATAATTGCTGTAGATAAGGGACGCTGTAGATAATTGCTGTAGATAAGGGCCCTGTAGATAATTGCTGTGGATAAGGGACGCTGTAGATAATTGTTGTAGATAAGGGATGCTGTAGATAATTGCTGTGGATAAGGGACTCTGTAGATAATTGCTGTAGATAAGGGCCCTGTAGATAATTGCTGTGGATAAGGGACGCTGTAGATAATTGCTGTGGATAAGGGACTCTGTAGATAATTGCTGTGGATAAGGGACGCTGTAGATAATTGCTGTAGATAAGGAACTCTGTAGATAATTGCTGTAGATAAGGGATGCTGTAGATAATTGCTGTGGATAAGGGACTCTGTAGATAATTGCTGTAGATAAGGGATGCTGTAGATAATTGCTGTGGATAAGGGACTCTGTAGATAATTGCTATAGATAAGGGACGCTGTAGATAATTGCTGTGGATAAGGGACTCTGTAGATAATTGCTGTAGATAAGAGATGCTGTAGATAATTGCTGTGGATAAGGGACTCTGTAGATAATTGCTGTAGATAAGGGCCCTGTAGATAATTGCTGTGGATAAGGGACGCTGTAGATAATTGCTGTGGATAAGGGACTCTGTAGATAATTGCTGTGGATAAGGGACGCTGTAGATAATTGCTGTAGATAAGGGATGCTGTAGATAATTGCTGTGGATAAGGGACGCTGTAGATAATTGCTGTGGATAAGGGACTCTGTAGATAATTGCTGTGGATAAGGGACGCTGTAGATAATTGCTGTGGATAAGGGATGCTGTAGATAATTGCTGTAGATAAGGGACTCTGTAGATAATTGCTGTAGATAAGGGACTCTGTAGATAATTGCTGTAGATAAGGGACTCTGTAGATAATTGCTGTAGATAAGGGATGCTGTAGATAATTGCTGTAGATAAGGGACTCTGTAGATAATTGCTGTAGATAAGGGATGCTGTAGATAATTGCTGTAGATAAGGGCCCTGTAGATAATTGCTGTAGATAAGGGATGCTGTAGATAATTGCTGTAGATAAGGGCCCTGTAGATAATTGCTGTAGATAAGGGCCCTGTAGATAATTGCTGTAGATAAGGGCCCTGTAGATAATTGCTGTAGATAAGGGACTCTGTAGATAATTGCTGTGGATAAGGGACGCTGTAGATAATTGCTGTGGATAAGGGACTCTGTAGATAATTGCTGTAGATAAGGGACTCTGTAGATAATTGCTGTAGATAAGGGACGCTGTAGATAATTGCTGTGGATAAGGGACTCTGTAGATAATTGCTGTAGATAAGGGACGCTGTAGATAATTGCTGTAGATAAGGGCCCTGTAGATAATTGCTGTGGATAAGGGACGCTGTAGATAATTGCTGTAGATAAGGGATGCTGTAGATAATTGCTGCGGATAAGGGACGCTGTAGATAATTGCTGTGGATAAGGGATGCTGTAGATAATTGCTGTAGATAAGGGATGCTGTAGATAATTGCTGTGGATAAGAGACTCTGTAGATAATTGCTGTAGATAAGGGATGCTGTAGATAATTGCTGTAGATAAGGGACTCTGTAGATAATTGCTGTAGATAAGGGCCCTGTAGATAATTGCTGTGGATAAGGGACGCTCTAGATAATTGCTGTAGATAATTGCTGTGGATAAGGGACTCTGTAGATAATTGCTGCAGATAAGGGATGCTGTAGATAATTGCTGTAGATAAGGGACGCTGTAGATAATTGCTGTGGATAAGGGACGCTGTAGATAATTGTTGTAGATAAGGGATGCTGTAGATAATTGCTGTAGATAAGGGACTCTGTAGATAATTGCTGTAGATAAGGGCCCTGTAGATAATTGCTGTGGATAAGGGACGCTGTAGATAATTGCTGTGGATAAGGGACTCTGTAGATAATTGCTGTGGATAAGGGACGCTGTAGATAATTGCTGTGGATAAGGGACTCTGTAGATAATTGCTGTGGATAAGGGACGCTGTAGATAATTGCTGTAGATAAGGAACTCTGTAGATAATTGCTGTAGATAAGGGATGCTGTAGATAATTGCTGTAGATAAGGGCCCTGTAGATAATTGCTGTGGATAAGGGACGCTGTAGATAATTGCTGTGGATAAGGGACTCTGTAGATAATTGCTGTGGATAAGGGACGCTGTAGATAATTGCTGTAGATAAGGGACTCTGTAGATAATTGCTGTGGATAAGGGACGCTGTAGATAATTGCTGTGGATAAGGGACTCTGTAGATAATTGCTGTGGATAAGGGACGCTGTAGATAATTGCTGTGGATAAGGGATGCTGTAGATAATTGCTGTAGATAAGGGATGCTGTAGATAATTGCTGTGGATAAGGGACTCTGTAGATAATTGCTGTAGATAAGGGATGCTGTAGATAATTGCTGTGGATAAGGGACTCTGTAGATAATTGCTGTAGATAAGGGCCCTGTAGATAATTGCTGTGGATAAGGGACGCTCTAGATAATTGCTGTAGATAATTGCTGTGGATAAGGGACTCTGTAGATAATTGCTGTAGATAAGGGATGCTGTAGATAATTGCTGTAGATAAGGGACGCTGTAGATAATTGCTGTGGATAAGGGACGCTGTAGATAATTGTTGTAGATAAGGGATGCTGTAGATAATTGCTGTAGATAAGGGACTCTGTAGATAATTGCTGTAGATAAGGGCCCTGTAGATAATTGCTGTGGATAAGGGACGCTGTAGATAATTGCTGTGGATAAGGGACTCTGTAGATAATTGCTGTGGATAAGGGATGCTGTAGATAATTGCTGTAGATAAGGGATGCTGTAGATAATTGCTGTGGATAAGGGACGCTGTAGATAATTGCTGTGGATAAGGGACTCTGTAGATAATTGCTGTAGATAAGGGACTCTGTAGATAATTGCTGTAGATAAGGGACTCTGTAGATAATTGCTGTGGATAAGGGACGCTGTAGATAATTGCTGTAGATAAGGGCCCTGTAAATAATTGCTGTAGATAAGGGCCCTGTAGATAATTGCTGTAGATAAGGGCCCTGTAGATAATTGCTGTAGATAAGGGCCCTGTAGATAATTGCTGTGGATAAGGGACTCTGTAGATAATTGCTGTGGATAAGGGACGCTGTAGATAATTGCTGTAGATAAGGGATGCTGTAGATAATTGCTGTGGATAAGGGACGCTGTAGATAATTGCTGTGGATAAGGGACTCTGTAGATAATTGCTGTAGATAAGGGACTCTGTAGATAATTGCTGTAGATAAGGGATGCTGTAGATAATTGCTGTGGATAAGGGACTCTGTAGATAATTGCTGTAGATAAGGGCCCTGTAAATAATTGCTGTAGATAAGGGCCCTGTAGATAATTGCTGTAGATAAGGGCCCTGTAGATAATTGCTGTAGATAAGGGCCCTGTAGATAATTGCTGTAGATAAGGGACTCTGTAGATAATTGCTGTAGATAAGGGACTCTGTAGATAATTGCTGTAGATAAGGGACTCTGTAGATAATTGCTGTAGATAAGGGATGCTGTAGATAATTGCTGTAGATAAGGGCCCTGTAGATAATTGCTGTAGATAAGGGACGCTGTAGATAATTGCTGTAGATAAGGGACGCTGTAGATAATTGCTGTAGATAAGGGCGCTGTAGATAATTGCTGTAGATAAGGGCCCTGTAGATAATTGCTGTAGATAAGGGCGCTGTAGATAATTGCTGTAGATAAGGGAGTCGTGAAGCGGAGTGCTATAGAAGAGAGAAGAGAAGATAGAAGAGAGAGGCGCCGTAGAGAGGTGTGCTGTAGAAAAGTTCCCTTCAAGTAAAATTCACGTGATCAAAATCCCTGCTACTAAACTTAAAGGAAAGAGACGTTTGTCAAATAATGGCCTCAACTAGCACCTGCGGTGATCACATTTGTCTACGCGACCCGGACGTGGAGCTGGGCTTCTCCTGCATCTGTCCGCCAGAGACTCACGTCCGCATCTCGGACAAAGATCCGCGCTGTCGCGACATTAACGAGTGCACAGAGCGGAATCCGGAGCTGAATCCGCTGTGCAAAAATGACGGCGTTTGCGAGAATCACAATCCGGGATTTATTTGTGAGCTGGCGCTCTGTTACTCAAAATTTTTTCATTTATAGGGAGTCATTGTGTATGTTAGGAGGGTTGGCCACAGTTTAGATTGGAGGAAAGTTTCGCAAGAAACTTTTCCCAGGCCAGGCCGGGCCTGCAAAGTTTAGTTAAATTTTTTGTACAGATTAACAAATAATTGAAAAGTTTTTGTGAATTTTAAAGCAGAATTTAAACCTAGAAGATTATATTCTGTTCTTCCGCATGTTACTGGAAATTAATTGGCTAAAAAATAGGGATAACTTTTTTTTTCGGGGTCAGGTTTCTAGAAAAAAATTAAACTAAAATTTACGAATTTTCCAGCTCGTGTACAGCTCGTGTAGCTTCCAGTACACAAAAATTTGCCCTTTTTATTGTAATTAAATGTAGAAAAAATATTTGGAAATTAGAAAAACAATGTACTCAGAGTTAAAATCAATTTTCTTTGCTTAAAAAGCTAAAATTTGTTTGTTTATCTCTTTCAATTTTTTAAATTAAATTTTGCAGGCCTTAGGCCATGAAAAAAGTCACACCGGAAAGTTTCTGTTTAGGAAACTGTAAATTTGGGGTTTGTGTAATCACCCCTACCCCCGCCTTAAAACAAACAAACAGGCAAGTGTCGGCACGGCTTCGGCGGTCCCAGGTGCGAATTCCCGCCCGATCCGCCCACCTGGAGCAGCTGGGAGGAGTGGAGCAAGTGCATTCTACCGGACAAGGCTCTGGCCTGTTTAGAATCGCCTATGCAGGTCAGAATTCGGCGCTGCATATCGAAGGGAGTGGCGCAGCACTGCGAGGGACCGCGGCGCGAGATTCGGTTCCTGTGCCCCGGCCAGATGAACAACTGGGACACGCTCGGTAATTAGGGGTTCAGGGAGGGTTCGATTTCTATTGGACTGGGATAGATTCTTGATCAATATGCATCAGAATGGGATTGAAATAAGTTATAAATAAGAATATTTGTCAAGATTGATCAAGGAACATCAGAATGTACATCAAGATTGATCAATGCACATTGTAATGTACATAAAAAATGATCTATGTACAGCAATATTGATCAATGCACATTGGAATGTACATCAAAAATGATCAATGCATATCAGAATGTAAATCAAGATTGATCAATGTCCATCAGAATGTACATCAAGATTGATTAATGTCAATTAGAATGTACATCAAGATCGATCAATGTCCATCTGAATTCACATCAAGATTGATCAATGCACATTAGAGTGTATATCAAAATGATCAATGTACATCAGAATTTAAATCAAGATTGATCAATAAACATTAGAATTTACGTCGAAATTGATCTATGTACATGAGAATGTACACAAATTTAATCAATGTAAATAAGATTTTACAAAAAATCTCATCAGCTTTCGTCAGAATATGCATAAATTTATTTAATTGATGTACATTAAAATGTACATTGATATTGATCAACGTACATCACAATCGGATCGAAATTAATAAATTTAGGCTGAATGCGATTAAGTTTGAATTAGAATTGGCTCTAAATGTACAGCAAGAAGTTATAAATCTGGCGAATCTGAAGTGTTTATGCCATTATTGTAAAGGATCTATCAGTAAAAAAGTGGCTAATTTGTATTATTTTGCCACGATTGACTATCGAGCCTTCAGAAATCGTTGATGATCTTACCCTCCCTCAGCCTGCAGCCGTTACCGTGGCAACATAACGCACCGCAACCTGACCGGTTACAGCCGGTTGGACTACATGCCCACCGAAGAATTTGGAAAATTCTCGTCGCACGAGCTCGAACTGCTGCTGAGGGACAGTTTCAGCGGCTACATGTGGCACTGCGGCCTGCTAACCTGCTCATTCGCCTACTGCCTGCTCACCCCCGTAGCCATCGGCTGGTGCCTCTGGCGAGTCCTGCTGAGCAGGACAATCGCCGGCCGGCTGTCGGACAGCAGCGTGGCGGCCAGCAAGGCTAAGCAATGCCAGCTAGCCAGGGAGGAGGCCGAGACGGAGGCGGCCGAACTGCGGCGCAAAGCGGCGGAGGCTCAGGCGCGCATCAACAGACGCCGGACAGCGAAGCGAATCGAAGCTGAGACCCTGGAACTGTGGAGCCGCAACCAGCTGGAGGAGGCCAGTTGGCAACTGGCAGCTGATCAGGATCAGCTGGACCAGTTGCGCGAGGCGCAGGAGCAGAAGAGGCAGCTGGAGCTGAGAAAGCTCAAAGTGCTATTGAAGAAGCGAGCGATGGGAGAGAAACTGCCGGCCGATGGACTGCGGAAGCGTCGGCGAGCTCAGCAGCAGCAGCAACAGCCGGTTGAGGAGGATCCGGAGAAAGCCGGCCAATTATCTGGAGCAGAAGAGTCTGAGAACGAGGAAAAGCAGAAGTAATAAGCTTCTCAAATCTATTTGCTACCTAATTAAAGCTATCAATCAAATAAACAAGAGCAAAAAATAAATTTCTGATAAAAAAAACAAAAATCGAACGTGTTTATAATGATACCTGACTACTATGAGTAGCTTTAAAAGTCACGATAAGCAGATTATTATTTTATTTGTTCAAAAAAGAGCTGTGCTATTCAGTCAATCGAAGTGCTGAAATATATTTTCTTAAACAAAAAAAGCAAAAAGTCGTAGATAAAGGAAAAAAGTGCCACAATCTCTGCAATAAGGAAATAACAAGCAAAAGCCTAAGTAGAAAGAAAGGATTCTAAGTTGAACTTCTTGCTAATTCGCTCTTTATTCACCCTCTAGAGATTCAAAACGCGTTGGCGCAATTGGTGTTGACCTCGGTGGCGATGACGTAACTAGCCAGCCGCCAGCAGCCATAGAAATGCGAGGCCATCCCAAGCAGCACGAATATATGAAATATCTGGTGGCTCTGGCACTGAAATTGTTGCGGGTAACAATTCGAGTTCACGGCTCAAGTCACTAGCCAA
>CATNEM010000234.1:305000-445000 GCA_950096795.1 Macrostomum cliftonense
ACTGGAGCTTGGTCCTCGGTCTGCAGGCAGCCAAGCGTTGCAGGAATGCCTTGGTTATCATAATGTTTATAGTCATCGTAATTTTGTGTGCAAACGCGCTGGTAGTATTTTGAAGAAAAAAAATTGTTTCGACTCAAGTAAACGTTAGTTTTGGTTGACACTATGGACCCAAGTTTGTTCACGTGACTGAGAGTGAAATTAAACGGCACTCGAGTCTTCAGCACGGGATGCGGATCGCAAACCATTGTTGAACAGATACTTTTAGCTCCAACTTCGTAGGTAAAGTTCAACTCGGCCAGTTTCGGCAGGCTGTCGAACAGGAAACAATTCAACAATGTCACTGGCCGATGCAGAGTCACCCGGCGCAGGCTGGCCATGCGGCAGAATGAACCAGTCAGGAGTTTAGACAGGCTGGCGTCCAGCCACTCAAGCGAGCGCAGCTTCGGCAGAGAGTAAGTAGCCAGCATCGGATTGGCGCGCAAGTCCAGATAACGAAGAGTGCCAGCCATCGAGCAGAACGTGTTGTTGTCGAGGTGTTCTATCAGATTCCAGGACAGGTCAAGCGCCACTAGATTTGGCAGGGGGTTGAACAGATTGACAGGCACAATGTCGATGCGATTGTGCGACACGTCCAGCCAGGTTGGCGCCGCTGGCGACAGGCCGTCGAATTCGCCGTGGCCGCCGAAGCGGAGCGACATGTTGGACAGGTCGAGTAGCAGGCCGCCGACGCTGCTGTTGAAACTGTTGAGTCGGGCGCCCAAAACAGCCAGGCCGCATCGCCTGATCTCAACTGGCAGGTCCAGCTTGGGAAGCTGCGATGGCCTGGCCATAGTGGCGTTGGACAAGGCGACGGCGGTGTTGGGAATGCGCAGCTGGGCGAGGCCTCGCCGAATTCGCATCGGACTCGGCACGGCATCGCTGGAAGCTTCGCCTAGCGGCGAGCCGCACTGGTACAGTTGAAAAGATTCGCTTCGAGATAGCGTGCAGGGCACAGACTCCTCCGCGACCATGCCTGTCCAACCGCTGCTCGCTGGGAGATTCAGCAGCGTCAGGACAAGGCACAACTGGAGCAGCAGTTTCGACATCGTGGCTAATCTTGACGTTGGATTAACCTACGTCAGCGCAGCAAGTATTGCAGACGGGTCCACTGTTTATAAAACTTATCCAGCCAGCCCGGCTATTACACTGGCCCAGTTGTGGTCTCTGTTTTCTTTCGCACCTTTGGTTGTTGTGACTTTATTTCGATTCTATTTAAGTCTTCTACTCGCTCGTTGTAGCAACGCAGGAAGCGACCAAAATCTCTCTTGGCCCAGCCGCAGACAGACTTGCATACGATTAAATAAGCCAGATAGCTAAAGGAAAACTTGATTCCAGCCCGATAGAACCAGCAGACAGGCAGCCACTTTAGCCGTAGCCGGAGCGTTGCGAGAAAAGGCCGGAAAACGCCGCCAGGATAGTTTAAAAGTCCGTTTTTTTCACATTCGAAAAATACATGGGACACCCATTTAAAGTTTCAATGGACACCAACTCACTTTATAACTCAGCGCAACGCTGAGTTATCCATATAGAGCATCAGTTATGAAGCGATTGGCTATTAGTATTCTTGTGGAATCTTTTAAGGGTGCATGACAGCTGAAACCTCAGGAGCTGAGACTGCATCGAAGCTCCATAATCTAAGAACGCATGGAAGCTTAATCCTCTGGAGCTGGTAATACACGGAAGCTCAATCCTCAGGAGTGTGTAATACACGGAAGCTCAATCCTCAGGAGTGTGTAATACACGGGAGCTCAATCTTCAGGAGTGTGTAATACACGGGAGTTCAATTCTCAGGAGCTGGTAATACACGGGAGCTCAATCCTCGGGAGCTTGTAATACACGGGAGCTCAATCCCTAAGAGGTAAAACACGGGCAGTATCTAATGGATCAAGTAATGCAATAAACCACACTCGAAACCCTGGACACGCAAAAGAAGGCGTCCAGGGAGGGTAACAAAACTCCCGGTGTACCAACAAGAGGACTGGGCTCAGTGATAGGCACACTAGCTAGCTCTGTCATCTAGTCAAAACTGCATCAATCCAGCTTTTACTTCCTTTCCGCTGCACCAGCTCTACCGACACACGAAGCTAAGCAAGCTAGAGTAACAACAATTCAGCTATCATCAGATAGATCAAATATCAAACTGAAAGTAAGGCACAGGAAGCGAGTAACGTAAAGAGGAAGACGGAACGAGACTTCAATGTCAAAAGACGCTGCTAAATTAAAAGTAAACCGAGGCCTGAATGTAGCAGTTAAATTCGTATATATTTTCTATCAAAAATAGCGCAACGACATGGATTGATCTGAACAAGGCACCAATTCAAAAATATATAGCTGGCGGAATCATGGCTAGATAGCGACAAGATCAAGCGTCAATGCAGGATGGAATGACGAAGCAGTAAATTTGTTTGCAGCTATGCGCGAACATGCTTGGTATTGGGACAAAAATAATTTAAAATCTCATGGTATAGATTGACAATCAGCTTGGAGACTGCGTCCAGGAACATAAACAGACTCCAGGACTACACTGCAATGGGACTAGTTGATCAATTATAATTAAAAGTTCAGATGTTTACTTTAAGTAATTAAGGACGAAAATTCAACTAGCTAAATATATTATTATGCAAATAATTCTTAGAATCTGCAGCTACTGCATTAACTGGGTCTGAGAATCTGCAGCTACTGCATTAACTGGGTCTGAGAATCTGCAGCTACTGCATTAACTGGGTCTGAGAATCTGCGGCTACTGCATTAACTGGGTCTGAGAATCTGCGGCTACTGCATTAACTGGGTCTGAGAATCTGCGGCTACTGCATTAACTGGGTCTGAGAATCTGCGGCTACTGCATTAACTGGGTCTGAGAATCTGCGGCTACTGCATTAACTGGGTCTGAGAATCTGCGGCTACTGCATTAACTGGGTCTGAGAATCTGCGGCTACTGCATTAACTGGGTCTGAGAATCTGCGGCTACTGCATTAACTGGGTCTGAGAATCTGCGGCTACTGCATTAACTGGGTCTGAGAATCTGCGGCTACTGCATTAACTGGGTCTGAGAATCTGCGGCTACTGCATTAACTGGGTTTGAGAATCTGCAGCTACTGCATTAACTGGGTCTGAGAATCTGCAGGTACCGCAACTACAACGGATCGCTAGAAAATACGAAATTAAATTGAATAACAGTAACCAAAACTCTGATAAAATGAAATATTTAATATAATAATAATTCAGCAATGTAACGGCAGGTCAGGAAGTACTTTAGCTACTCCAAAAGTGTAGGCTAGTCAAGAAAATGACTGAAAACCAGGTTAAAACAAGTCTTTATTGCTGATCGTTACAAATCATATAGACGATGGGAAATGCGTTGAAAAAATAGCGAAATTCAATATAATAATTTAATTCGGCATCAGAGCGACTCTGTCCTGCCCTGACCGCGCGGCAGCAGGACGATGCGAGGAAAAGCGCGGGCGCTGGCCTGACGCTCGCTCGGCGTCACCCTGATGCCGTCCAGATCGTGCAGGCGACGGCCGCACTGGGAGATCACGAAGTGCCTGGGAATGGGGAGGGATGATTTTGGGGGTCTAGAGGGCGATTCTTAGGGAGGATAAAGGGTGCTTCTTAGGGGAATTGGAGGAGGGCGATTTTTGGGGGTGATGGAGGGCGATTCTTGGGGGTGATGGAGGGCGATTCTTGGGGGGATGGAGGGCGATTCTCAGGGGGATGGAGGGCGATTCTTGGGGGGATAGAGGGCGATTCTTAGGGGGGAGGAGGGCGATTCATAGGGGGGAATGGAGGTGCATTCTTAGGGGGGATGGAGGTGCATTCTTAGGGGGGATGGAGGGCCATTCTTAGGGGGGATGGAGGTGCATTCTTAGGGGGGATGGAGGGCCATTCTTAGGGGGGATGGAGGGCCATTCTTAGGGGGGATGGAGGGCCATTCTTAGGGGGGATGGAGGTGCATTCTTAGGGGGGATGGAGGGCCATTCTTAGGGGAATGAAGGGCGATCTTTAGCGAGCTATTTAAGGGATGAGACGATTCTGGCAGGACTGAAGGGCGTTTCGGGAAAAACTACTAGAACTAATCAATAGGCCTCACCTATAATCCTCGTACTCCTTGTAGGAGGCACCGTTGAAATAGCTCGGCGCCGCGGGATTGTCCATCATTGACAGCGAGGCCAGACTGGGACAGCAGCGGACCAGCCGGTGTACGCAGTCGGCCAGATTGTGCAAACTGTTGCGATTGAGCCACAGCACGCGAAGCCTTGGCAAATTGGGCAGGTGGGCCAGACAGGTGAGCCGATTGCCGTCAAGCACCAGGGTGTCAAGGTTGGGCAGGCGAGCCAATTCGCGCAGGGATGCGTCGGTTAGGCAGTTGCCGGATAAGTCCAGCTCCGTGATCTGGTTGCTAGGCGGTTGCCATAGCGCCTGGGCCGTGGCCAGGTCAGCTAGGCCGCGGTAGGCGAGGGAGATGCGCTGGAATATATGAATGCAGATAGCAGAAAGAGGGATTATCCAGGAATGCAGATATCAGAAAGAGAGATTATCCAGGAAGGCAGATATCAGAAAGAGAGATTATCCAGGAAGGCAGATATCAGAAAGATAAGATATCAGATAGAGAGATTATCCAGAAAGGCGGATATCCGAAAAAGAGATTATACAGGAAGGCAGATATCAGAAAGATAAGATATCAGGTAGAGAGATTATCCAGGAAGGCGGATATTAGATATAGAGATTATCCGGGAAGGCAGCTATCAGAAAGAGAGACTATCCAGGAAGGCAGATATCAGAAAGAGAGATTATCCAGAAAGGCAGATATCAGAAAGAGAGATTATCCAGAAAGGCAGATATCAGCAAGAGGAATTATCCAGGAAGGCGCATATCATAAAGAGAGATTATCCAGGAAGGCAGATATCAGAAAGAGAGATTATCCAGGAAGGCAGATATCAGAAAGATAAGATATCAGGTAGAGAGATTATCCAGGAAGGCGGATATTAGATATAGAGATTATCCGGGAAGGCAGCTATCAGAAAGAGAGACTATCCAGGAAGGCAGATATCAGAAAGAGAGATTATCCAGAAAGGCAGATATCAGAAAGAGAGATTATCCAGAAAGGCAGATATCCGAAAGAGAGATTATCCAGGAAGGCAGATATCAGAAAGAGAGATTATCCAGGAAGGCAGATATCAAAAAGAGAGATTATCCAGGAAGGCAGATATCAGATACAAAGATTATCTAGGAAGGGCCCAAAAGATAACAGATTCGGAGACATAAACGCATATAAAAAGACATTTGCAAAATTAGTAAGCCAATAAAATTTCCCAATATCGTCAGCTCAAACAGAAAGATGCGGCAGCAAAAATCTACGCTCGTACCCGAGGATACTATCCAATCGGCGTTTTATATTTTAATTTAGCACAGCAACAATCAGCTTATATTTCATTTTCAATGATAGTTTTTAGTTAATCCACTATTTCTTGTCAGGAGTCTAAGGGCTACGGATTAAACTAAAGCTAAGAGATTTGCGCCGATTTCAACGTTGGCGCCCGAACTTCGCCTTTGCCGGCCACCAGCCAGCGGGCCCCGTCGAAACCGGCGTAGCCGTCGGCGTCAACCAGACAGTGCGGCTTCAACGTCTCCCAGATCTTCTTCTTCGGGTTCAGTTGGGCGTCTGGCGGCCGTTCGGCCGGGCTGGGACAGCCGGACACGGAGACGCGGTCGCCGGGCTCGGAGCCGGCTGGCGGCGACAGGGGCTCGACTTTGCCGTCAACGGAGGCGCACATGATCATGCCTTCGCTGGCGACGCCGCGCATCTTGGCCGGCTTCAGGTTCAGCAGGAACACGGCCAGGCGGCCTGCATTGTAGGGGAAGCAGAAGATCTGAAGATGCTGAAAGCAGCGCAGATGAAGCGCTTGCCTATGGAGCTGGAAGCAGATAGAGCGGCTTCCTTATGAAGCTGGAAGCAGATAGAGCGGCTTCCCTATGGAGCTGCAAGCAGATAGAGCAGCTTCCATATGGAGCTGGAAGCAGATAGAGCGGCTTCAATATGGAGCTGGAAGCAGATAGAGCGGCTTCCATATGGAGCTGGAAGCAGATAGAGCGGCTTCCCTATGGAGCTGGAAGCAGATAGAGCGGCTTCCCTATGAAGCTGGAAGCAGATAGAGCAGCTTCCATATGGAGCTGGAAGCAGATAGAGCGGCTTCCATATGGAGCTGGAAGCAGATAGAGCGGCTTCCATATAGAGCTGAAAGCAGATAGAGCGGCTTCCATATGGAGCTGGAAGTAGATAGAGCGGCTTCCATATGGAGCTGGAAGCAGATAGAGCGGCTTCCATATGGAGCTGGAAGCAGATAGAGCGGCTTCCATATGGAGCTGGAAGCAGATAGAGCGGCTTCCATATGGAGCTAGAAGCAGATAGAGCGGCTTCCATATGGAGCTGGAAGCAGATAGAGCGGCTTCCATATGGAGCTGGAAGCAGATAGAGCGGCTTCCCTATGGAGCTGGACTGCTGAAAGCAGATAGAGCGGCTTCCCTATGGAGCTGGACTGCTGCAAGCAGATAGAGCGGCTTCCCTATGGAGCTGGACTGCTGCAAGCAGATAGAGCGGCTTCCCTATGGAGCTGGACTGCTGCAAGCAGATAGAGCGGCTTCCCTATGGAGCTGGACTGCTGCAAGCAGATAGAGCGGCTTCCCTATGGAGCTGGACTGCTGCAAGCAGATAGAGCAGCTTCCCTATGGAGCTGGACTGCTGAAAGCAGATAGAGCGGCTTCCCTATGGAGCTGGACTGCTGAAAGCAGATAGAGCGGCTTCCCTATGGAGCTGGACTGCTGAAAGCAGATAGAGCGGCTTCCCTATGGAGCTGGACTGCTGAAAGCAGATAGAGCGGCTTCCCTATGGAGCTGGACTGCTGCAAGCAGATAGAGCGGCTTCCCTATGGAGCTGGACTGCTGAAAGCAGATAGAGCGGCTTCCCTATGGAGCTGGACTGCTGCAAGCAGATAGAGCAGCTTCCCTATGGAGCTGGACTGCTGAAAGCAGATAGAGCGGCTTCCCTATGGTGCTGGAAGCAGATAGAGCGGCTTCCATGGAAGCTGGAAGCAGATTGGCCAGAAACTCCACAGTACTGGAAGAAAAGGAAGAAGAAAACCTTATTTTAGGAGAGGGAGCATGGGCAAGCAGACGCCGGATGAGCCTTACCCTGCAGGTCAGCCAGGGGCACGTGTGCGGCCAGACCGCTTACAATAGTGCGCGGCCGTTCCTCTCCAACCTCCACAGTTTCAACGTAGAGCGAGTCGGCGTCCGGATGCTTCTGGGCCGAGACGATTAGGCCGACGCGCAGGTCCAGCCGGGTCACGTCCAGGCCGCCAGCGCCGCTGTCCGCTGCCGCCGAACCATCAGCCTCCTTGCCTTTCTTGGCTTGCTCGGCCTGCTAAAAGTACGGCCATAATATTCCGAACTTACTACTGACATTAAGTAGCGAATATGTTTAAGTCAATCCGTTTGGAACTAAAGGGACAGTTTATGGAATTAATGGGGATTCGGGTGAGTCTGATGGGATCAGAAGGGATTTGGATCAGTCTGATGGGATCAGAAGGGATTTGGGTGAGTCTGATGGGATCAGAATGGATTTGGGTCAGTCCGCTGGGATCAGAAGGGATTTGGATCAGTCTGAAGGGATCAGAAGGGATTTGGGTGAGTCTGATGGGATCAGAAGCGATTTGGGTCAGTCTGATGGGATCAGAAGGGATTTGGATACAGACATTTGAGTCTGTCTAAGTCAGGGATTCAAACAAAAATTATACCTATATAGATATTTACAAGAATGCAATTAACAAGCCTTACCTTCGCCGAATTTTTATTAGCACTAGCCTTTGAATCCGCCGGAGACTTCACAGCGGCGGCAGGCGCAGCGGCAGCCGGAGCGGTCAGAGCTGCAGCAGTCGCGGCAGAAGCGACAGGCTCGGACGGCAGCAGCGGCACCTGGGCAACGCCGTTGCGCATCTGCAGCCGGATCAGTTGGTCGCGCAGACGATCGGCCTCGGCGCGCAGTTCAGCATTCTCGGCGGCTAGCTGGGTGCGAAGCTGTTGCGCGCCGGCGCTGTCGCCGGTTGTCGATTTGACGCCATTGGCGACGTTGGCCGCGGATTGCAGCATCGCGAGCTGGCCGCGCACCTCGGCCAGGAGCTCCTGGGCTAACTTTTGTTGCTCGGCGGTGGCCTGCAATCACATGATAAATTGTCGATATGTATCGAAAAAATTAAATTATAATTATAAGTACAAATTTTAACTTTTAGGATGAATCAGAATTAGTCTGAATTGGAAGAGGGTAGGGCTGCCGGGTCACGTGACAAGGTAGTTCGGTTATCCACGTGATTTTAGGAACACTGTAGTTAAAATCGACGGATCTTACCAGCCCGCCACCCATCATTATAACTATGGGGATTAATTTCTCCTCATCCCATTTAATTGGTTCTAGCGGGACTTTTTAAAAGGACTGGATCTATATGCCGATATGTAGAGTAAATAATCTATACGCAATAATAAAGCACGTTGAATAATATTCTAGACGTCTAGGAGATAAACAGCCACACGGCACAGCCGCAGCTAGTTGTGCGGCGCATCCCAGGGCATGTGTACAGCTGCCTCCTAAGTCCTGACGGGCTGGGGGGTCGCAACACCCAATATAGATTTACTTAGCTCACATTGGTACCTGATCTTAGCTAGGTGGACTGAAGCAATGTGGGATTAATTGACGTGCTCAATAGCATTAATTTTCTCATAGAGCAGGGGCTCGAACCTACGACCTTCCGATCATAGGGCAGACGCCCTAGCCACTAGAGGCTAAAACTCATTAAGGCTCAATGAGATGCTAGCAAACAGATAAATTTAATCAATTTTAAACTAAGACTAAATGCTTAAAGGTGAGAAATTAATATAATAAATGCAAAAGAAACTAATGAATATCATAAATGAAAAACAGATAAATAAGACAAAGTCTCCAACACTAATAGGCATGTCGCCAGCATACCAGCATTACAGAGAGATGCATTTATAGCATTTATACACGAGATAATTTTATTACCAATAATAAAATACTTATTGTAATTTTTTATTGATATTGTAAAGACAACACAAAAAAGACATTTAAAATGTAATTTTTATTAGCCAGAAAGCGAAACAAAATTCTGAAAGTCATTTATTTATTAAAGATATTACCAACAGCCCTTTATAAGTTTGCCAATATTTCAGTTATAGGTTCCCTCTTATCTTTTTAGTCCACCGTATTGACATAACATTTTATATGGCAAACAAAATAATATAAATGACAACAGAGGCAAATAAATAATTAATAAAAAAAAGAAATCTCTAATACCAAGCAAATGATTGTTTTCCTCTGCAGTCAGAGTCAGTGTTTCTATTTTTTCTCCTTTAAAAATCAAAAATCACAGAACCAAAAGCAAACGGAAAATATATGACAATGGAAAGACTGTTATTGTTATTATTATTATTATAGTATTTCGAAATACAAGTACTTACCGTTATAATTAGAGACATTTAATGAGTTGATTGCGAGCAATTCCGGGATGTGACAACAAAATAAACCAGACAGGCCACATCACACTTACCAAGCCAGAAAATAATACGTTTAATTATCAATAAAAGCAAATTATTAATAAAAATATTGCTTTTATTGTTAAACAATATATATAAGGGTTGAGTGTCTAGTCAAAAAAAATAATTGCAGGGTAATACGGAAGATTCTGAATGAGACCAAGATTCCCAAATAATGGGAGTCACCACAGGCTAAGGAGTAGGGGGACCGCATCAAAAGGGTGTCACATGGGCTAAGGCGTAGGGGGGACCGCATCAAAAGGGTGTCACATGGGCTCAGGCGGAGGTGGGACCGCATCAAAAGGGTGTCACATGGGCTCAGGCGGAGGGGGGACCGCATTAAAAGGGTGTCACATGGGCTCAGGCGGAGGGGGACCGCATCAAAAGGGTGTCACATGGGCTCAGGCGGAGGGGGACCGCATCAAAAGGGTGTCACATGGGCTAAGGCGGAGAAAACAAAGCAACAAAGGATGTCACCACAGGGACAGCCATGCTTGCTCAGAGATCGATCATTTCAGCATGCAGATTTTCTGATACAAAAAATTCAAACCACAAAGGGTTCGCCGCGGCAGCCCCGGCAACTATGCAGAGCGAGCTGTTCGCAGGCTCGCGATTCAGGCGACAAATACGCGGCCGAATAGCGCCCAGTACCGTCAGCTAGTAGATTTGGCGCCGATTCGGCGCCAAGCGCTTCAATTGCGGCCGCTTCGCCAGGCGTGCAATTGCGACAGGCCTCCAGACGTCGCAACGCCCCGGCGGTGCTGGCCGCCGTTGAAGTCTTACTAGTCGGCGTCGATAGGTGCCGTTGACGCCAATTTTGCCACAACTGCAGCGACACTTGCCTATTCAGAATGGACAATTCCAGCGTGTTAGTCGGCGATTCCGGCGCAAATTTCTCCTCCTGACTGGCTGCGGCCAGCAGGTAGAGATGGCTGAATGTGTCGGCCAGGTCAGACCGGAGCTGCTGCCGCTCTTGAAGCAACAAGTCGAGTGCTCGAGACGCCGAGGCGTAGCTGGCTCGCAGTCGGGCACGCCAGCCGGCCAGCTCGTCGATCATGACGCGGCCGGCGGTGAATTTGCTGCGCCAGACGTCCGCCTCGATGCTAAACCGATCGCGTTCTTCGATTAGTTCAGAACAGCGAGCTTTGGCGTCGGCTAGTTGAGCCGCTAGTTGAGCTCGTTCGCTAGACAGCCGGTCCAGCTGCGACTGCAAATCCAAGCCGAGAGCGGCTACTAATAAGCGTTTGAGATCGGCGTTCACCTTGGCCAGCTCGTCGCATCGATTGCGCAACGATTCGATAGATTCTTCGGCATCGCCAGTTAGCAGTGATTGGCTCTGAGTAGATTTAGGAATGAGACTAGTAAGAAATAGATCTAGACTCACAAGATCAGCTCAACCCAACCCTCACAAGATCAGCTCAACCCAACCCTCACAAGATCAGCTCAACCCAACCCTCACAAGATCAGCTCAACCCAACCCTCACAAGATCAGCTCAACCCAACCCTCACAAGATCAGCTCAACCCAACCCTCACAAGATCAGCTCAACCCAACCCTCACAAGATCAGCTCAACCCAACCCTCACAAGATCAGCTCAACCCAACCCTCACAAGATCAGCTCAACCCAACCATCACAAGATCAGCTCAACCCAACCCCCACAAGGTCAGCTCAACCTAAACCCTCACAAGATTAGCTCAACCTAACCATCACAAGATCAGCTTAACCCAACTCTAAATCATAAAAATCCAAAATTCATCTACTGCATTTAGGCATATTTTTTCATCTTAGCTAATATCTATCTAGCTACCTAGACATACACCTAAGTACATACACCGCAACACACTCACGCTAGCGGACTCCGCCACGGCAGCAGCTGGAGGTCCACCGCCGCCGCCGCCGTTAATATTAATCAATCCGACGGCACGACTAGACCGAAGAAAATCTTCTAACAGACAGGACGTGTCCAAACTTAGCGCGTCAGTTTGAACGCCAAACGATCTGGTGTGCCGACAGGGCCGAACTAGAGCCGTCGGCTTGCCAGATTGTTCGCTAGTTGGCGAGCCAATCGGCTGCTGCTGCTGCTGCTGCTGCTGATTGTGCTTCAACAGCCAGGCAACAGTGGCCGAGTCAATCTCATAAGGTACCAAACGTTTCGATCGGATGGCGTCTTCACTAGGCTGATTGGCCAGTTGAAACCGGCTGCGCAGCGGCAGAGCCGGCGGCGAGTAGGCCGAAGCCGAGCTCGTACCAGACGACAACGACGTGGTGGCACATTTGTACGGCTCGCGTGGCACCTCAACTACTGATAGATTTGGTTTCTTCTTTAATTTTGTCCGTTTGTTTATTTTGTTGGGGTCTTGGAGTTCGTCATCTGTGACCGCCTCAGCATCGTCAGTGTCATAGTAGGCAACTTTAAACTGATGCTCAGTGGCGTGCATTGCTTTGGCTAAATTAAGTCACCTTCGGGCACTTTTAAAGTACACTGGAATAAGCCGAATTAACTTTTAGTTAAATACTTCAGATAATGACAATATGGTGTTCACAAAATTATAGGACCCAATAAAAACTAGCTAATAAGAAAATAAGCCATTGATGAACGATTGGATTGGAAAATCTTTGCATCGAAGTGTATTTAATAACTTGATAATATAAACTGTGAAACATTTTATCAAATAAAATAAGTGTCCCCTAATAACTATATGCCAATTTATCAAACAACCTGCGCCAGCCCCAACCCCCTGCTTCCCTACCCCTCTGCGCCAGCCCCAACCCCCTGTTTCCCTACACCTCTGCGCCAAACCCAACCCCCTGTTTCCCTACACCTCTGCGCCAAACCCAACCCCCTGTTTCCCTACACCTCTGCGCCAGCCCCAACCCCCTACTTCCCTACCCCTCTGCGCCAGCCCCAACCCCCTGTTTCCCTACACCTCTGCGCCAACCCCAACTCCCTGCTTGCCTACCTCTCTGCGCCACTTCTACCTATGTATTTCTCTAATTTCTGTGCTAGGGCCATACTTTGCTTTAAAAACCAGTTCTTACTAGTGTAGAATATAACTTTGTGAATACTGGCTTTCATTAAGGGGAAAATTTTTCGATCAAGTGCCCAGGTTCGACAGCGTGTCACATTAACGCACTAGATAAATCAAGCAGTGCTATAATAAAGTTTCAATTAATAGTTAATTAAAGCCGCTAGGCATGCCTCGCCGCCGCCTATCCTGCATCAATGCCGTACGCCCAATCAACTGGTGAACGCTATTAGTGGCTTGAATCAACGTGCCAAGCAGTGTAGTTAATTGAACGTCGTTGCACTGACGATAGAATGCCCGATAGAAATCTTGGCCGCCGCATACAGGCAGCTGGTCGGTTAAACGGCGCAGATCGCGCAGTACAGCGTGGCACGGCGGCAGACGACCACTGGACACGTCGCGCAGATAGGCAAGCAGCAGGCCTAGACGGCTGTGCAGAGCGCGAACTGCGCTACGCTGAACAGCTAGAGCTTCGGTCACCTGATGGATCGGAAGACGTTGAAAGAGATAACTTGAGTCTTGGACAATAAATTTAATTTCTTTCAACTCTACTTTAATAGAACAGTAAGGAAAAAAACTGGGAGCATTTCTCTACCTTGGTTCCGCCGCTGCCGGACATATCCCTGGACACGTGATCGACGCCGATTCTCTCGGCCTCCTCAGTGGCCAAACTGTAAGATAGCGGTATGAACAGACATTTCGGCGAGCCGTTAACTAATTCTAGCACGGATTCGAATAGGCGCACGGGTAGCGATTCAGTTGTGGCAGCCGCCGAGCTAGGCAACAGGCGGAGCAGTACTGGCATCAGGGGCGAGTCTGACATGACCAGATCGCATACTTGCTTGTGCAGGGCCGCTTCAGTGTCCGTTACCTGAGTTTTCAATGAAAATAATTACATGAAATGCATTGAATTCATCTACAATCCTCGAGCCCTGTCTCCCACTCCCTGTTTCTCTTACCCTCTGTGCCACCCCACTCCGTGTTTTTCTTACCCTCTGTGCCAACCCCCCCCACTCCGTGTTTCTCTTACCCTCTGAGCCAGCCCCCACTCCGTGTTTCTCTTACCCTCTGTGCCAACCCCCCCCCACTCCGTGTTTCTCTTACCCTCTGAGCCAGCCCCCACTCCGTGTTTCTCTTACCCTCTGTGCCAGCCCCCAACTCCGTGTTTCTCTTACCCTCTGAGCCAGCCCCCACTCCGTGTTTCTCTTACCCTCTGTTCGAGCCCCCAACTCCGTGTTTATCTTACCCTCTGAGCCAGCACCCACTCCGTGTTTCTCTTACCCTCTGAGCCAGCCCCCACTCCGTGTTTCGCATTTAATGAGCTAGCCACACCCATTTCATTTTTCTCCTTGTGAAATTTGTTTTTTTTTTAAAATAGCGCATTAATCGCCAAACCTCTTCGGGCAGGTCGCAGCAGTAGTACCAGCCGACTACGCTGAGACTGGGATAAACCTCGCGATACTGGGCTAGCCTAGTCTGAAAGAAACCAACATCGATAACATCAACAACGCCAGTCTGTGGATCGGACGGCGCAAAATAAGGCGCCAATTCGAAACAGTTGCAAATTTCAACTAGGCGGCCCTCCTGTTTGCCTAGCAGAGCGCCCAGTACGCGATTGTGACCGAATTGCAGCCGACAACGGGTCCAATGATCCGAGATGGTTAGCAGCACTAGCGGATGCAGGGCCGCATTGACGGACGGCTGCACGCCTGCAGGTGCCATGTGGCCGAAGGAGGCGGCGGCGCTAGCTGCGGCGGATGCGGAACTCGAGGTGGACGTAGCTGAAACTGTGCCGCTGCTAGCAGATACAGCTGCTGTGATAGGGGCGGCCGTGTCGACTTCCATTTAAGACGGATGGGGCTTGTTAGCTGCAATCGGATCATAAATTTGTATGTTAAACAGCTAGCTAACTGGCTAGCTAATAGTGATGCCTAGGTGGGATGCGTGAAAAGACAGGCAGATAGACAGACGGATTGAACAGACTTAATTGGGAGGCTATAATAAATATAAATAAATTTAGACACCCGACCTTTCGATCAGATGTACAGCCCAAGGCACAGCCGCAGCTAGTTGCGCGGCGCATCCGAGAGTTGTGTACAGCTTTCAGCCTGACAGGCTGGAGGGGCCGCAACACCCACACTAAATTTACCCAGCTCAAACTGGTACCCGATCTCAGCTGGGTGGACTGAAGCAATGCGGGATTAAGTGCCTTGCTCAAGGGCACAAATTGTCACCTAGTGCCGGGACTCGAACCCACGACCTTCCGGTCATGAGGCAGGCGCCCTAGCCACTAGGCTGCAACTCCAGCAAAAAGACCAAAAACAGAAAGACAGACAGGTAGCTATAGTTAGACACAAAGACAAGTAGATAGACAGAAATACAGTTAGATAGATAAAAATACAGGCAGGAAGGTAGGTAGGAAGGTATAAGCAAGATCTGTGGAAAAATGCTACCCTGATTGATCAGCCTAGTAACTCGATTTCTGTTGAAACAAATCATGAAACCAAACAAACGTGTCTCGAAAAAAAGCCTAATTTTAAATGTGAAAAAGTTTGAAGTGAACAGACATTATTATTTATTAATTATTTTAACACAGGCAAAAATCAACTAAAATTGATCAAATTGATTGGAAATCACAAGTAAGAAAAGACAAACATAGCAATTCAAGCGCAACTATACAACTGAAGCAAATTTTTTAGCATAGATATTTTATGAGTAGGCCATTGCCTAAGAAGCGGCATCAGTTTTGTGCATCATACGGACATGCCTGAGCAGGTTGCCACGCTGAGAAAATCTACTGCCGCAAGATTTGCACAGATGCGGCCGCGGCTTGTCCGAGTGCAACAGCATGTGAGTAACTAGTGAGGAGCGTTGCGTAAACGTGGCATTGCACGTGGAACAGACGTGGCCGGACTCCTGTTTGTTCTTATGGGACTCTTCGTGCCGGCGCAGATGGGATTGGCAAGAGAATTCCCGATCGCAGGCGTAGCACTTGTGCAGACCTAGCGGCTTGCTCGGCCGGCACCGAGTTGATGCTAGAACGTCGACAGACGCAGGCGGTGGCGCCTTCGTAGCCGTCGCCGCTTGGCAATTGTGCACAGTGACAGCTGACAGATTGTCAAAAACCTGCATGCACTGATCGCATCGATAAGTGCGCTTAAAGCTGACCGAGCTGACAGCAGCTGCCGCTGGCCGGGAAGTGTCTGGCAGGCGGCGATAATTGCGACTCTGCCGACTGGACAAGCGGGATGTTGTTGAACTGGCCGCCGATGCTGTCAACGATTTAGGTGTAGGCGGCGGCGGCGGAGGAGGAGGCGGCATCAGTCGAGGAGGCGGCGGGCTGGACTCGCCGCTCAGCTCTTTTAGTAGGGACTCGCTAGCGGCCTGGCCAGCGGCATCAGACGCTTCAAATTGCTGCCGCTGCTGCTCCTGACGATCTGGGGGCGGCACTGCGGCCATCTCGTTGTTCGCTAAGACAACCTCAACCCGATCGTCCACAGCGTCAATGTCAATCTCTAATGCGGAATTGACGTCTACAGCGGTACCAGCGGCGACTATTGATGATGATTGGCAGGTTGCGGCGGCAGTTGAAGCGGCTACAACAACTGGCACGGAGCTCACAGCGGATGGCGCGGCCGCTGTAGTTACACCGTAGCTCTGCAGCAATACGGACAGATCTGACTGATCCGATTCAGTAAGCAACAATGCGTGCCCACCGGCTCCTGGACCGCCGGAGCTACCGACAATGTCGCCAGTTGCGGTTAGCATGTCGGCATTGCCTAGAATGTAGAATACATTGCCGGCGTCTACGCTTAGGACAATCTGCTGCTGTTGTTGTTGTTGTTGTTGTTGTTGTTGTTGTTGTTGTTGCTGCTGGTGATGCTGTTGATGCATTTGGTGCTGCTGCTGTTGTTGCTGAAAGATCAACTCTTGCTGCTGCTGCTGCTGCTGTTGTTGTTGTTGCTGTTGCTGCTGTTGTTGTTGTTGCTGTTGCTGCTGTTTTCTCAGCAACTGCTGCTGCCTGTACCGCTGCCGACGTCGCTGCAACTGCTGAGGATCTCTCTGAGGCGGCTGCCTTTGACGCTGCTTCGGCTGCCTAGAACCAGAAGCAGCAGAGGTGGAAGCAGCAGAATCTGCAACCGAATTGGTCGCATCCGCAGAGGCAGCAGCAGCGGATAGCTGGTGTTGCTGATTAGTTTCAGCTCCAACAGGAATTGGTCGCACTTTGGCAGTTGTTAAATCGCGTTTTAATAACAAACCGTGCGCCTTCAAATAGTGACGCTTGCGACCAGAGGACGAGTGAAAACTGTCCGGGCATATCTGGCACTGGTAGGGCCTGGCGCCGGCGTGCAGATTCATGTGAACTCGCAGGCTACTCTTGGATGCGAAGTAGTTCTTGCATAGATGGCAGGCTAGGAGCTTAACCTAACGGGGGGAGAGATTGAAATTTGCGGGAATTAATCTACAATTATGACAGTTCACCCTACAATAAAGAAGAACATAACAAAGCCTAAAAGAAGCTATTTGTACTGTTAGCGGTAACAGATATAATAATGTACTGAAATGCGCCTCACAGTTCGCTGTGGAGAGCAGCTAAGCCTCTTAAGCTGCTATCATGATGAAAAAAACAATTTCATCCTATTCACTCATTCATGCTATTCCACTGGGGGGCAAGTGGCTCGGCGGTCTAGCGCGTCTGCCTTGTGTGCCACTGGTCTAGGTTCGACCCCGCGTTTTAGTTTGACTTTTTTCTCTAGCGCGGTTTCGCGTGCAGGGTCACATTAATTTGGGGCCTTGTGTGCACGAATTGGTTGGGCTATGGGCCAGTTGTTCCATTTACGCACATGAGGGCAACCCCTCCAAGGCATAGAGAGTGTACATTTCCTGGAATAAACGGTTTGTACACCCGATGTGAGTGCGTGACTGGGTGCCGGCCTGTGTTTGTGTCTATGCCTGCATACCGTATTTAGTGTGACTGAACGCGCTTCAGCAGTCAGCGCAATGGACAGACATGCCTAGTCATCAAAGAGCCTACAGCCCTCCTACAGATTTAGCTATTTAGCTTTAGAATCCTATTCCACTTCTGAAGTTCAGTTGTACGCAATGTCGGCTCACCTGCTGACTATGCAGCCTACTAGTGTGATACTTCAACGAACTGCTAGCCGTGAAAGCTTTCTGACAGATGCCGCATTTAAACGGTTTAGAGCCGATGTGCACATTTTTATGACGTATTAATTCAACGCGTTTAGCAAATTTTGCGCCGCAAATGTCGCACGCTAGCCGGCTATCGTCGGGGTCATCAACGGAGGTTGAGGCGGCGGCGGCGGCAGCAGCAGCGGCAGAGTCGGCGTCGTTGGCGCTGTGACGCGACTTGGCGGCTCGGATGAGCATCCGCTGCGAGACGCTCATATCGGTGGTTAGGGCGGACTGGGCCAGAGTGCGAGTTTCCTCCTCGGGTAGGCGCATCTGACAGCGCCGTTCTCTAACGAAATCTCGACTGCCAATCTGGTAGTGCCGAGCCTGGTTGCAAAGTTTTGAATCAAATTTAATCTAAAATCTAATCAGCTTGATGAAGCCATTGTTGCTAAGGAAGCGTTGCGCTACACTCACCTGTTTCAAATCAACAATAAGACTTTCCCGTTCGGCACGGAGTTCGCCAATATGCAATTGCAAGTGTTTAATATTGTGAAAATCGCGTTCGCAATGATTGCAACGAAAGTGCCGGCGTTCAATATGCCGCATAGTTGTGTGCACGGCTAGGGCGCTCTGGCTGTCAAATGTCTGGCCGCAGTCGTGGCACTGTTTCGGTTGGTCCGGATTGTGACTTAGCTGGTGATTTTTTAACGATAGCTCCGATAGGAAGGCTTTGCCGCACTGCTCGCAATTGTGCCGCTCCTGATAGTGCTCGGTGCGCACGTGAAGCTGCAGCTGTTTAGCTTTGTAGAAGCTGCGCTGGCATTTCGCACAGCCGTAGTAGGCGTCCAAGCTGGCCTGCTCGTTGGGGAGATAAGGGGAATTTAAGGATGTAGGGGGAGCGCAGAGGCTGATCCAAGTGTATAGATGGAGCGGAGAGGCTGATCCAAGGATATAGATGGAGAGAAGAGGCTGATCCAAGGATATAGATGAAGAGAAGAGGCTGATTCGAGGGTATAGATGGAGCGGATAGGCTGATTCGAGGGTATAGATGGAGCGAAGAGGCTGATCCAAGGATATAGATGGAGCGGAGAGGCTGATCCAAGGATATAGATGGAGCGGAGAGGCTGATTCAATATAGATGGAGCGGGGCTGATTCAATATAGATGGAGCGGAGAGGCTGATTCAATATAGATGGAGCGGAGAGGCTGATCCAAGGATATAGATGGAGCGGAGAGGCTGATTCAATATAGATGGAGCGGAGAGGCTGATTCAATATAGATGGAGCGGAGAGGCTGATTCAATATAGATGGAGCGGAGAGGCTGATTCAATACAGATGGAGCGGAGAGGCTGATTCAATATAGATGGAGCGGAGAGGCTGATTCAATATAGATGGAGCGGAGAGGCTGATTCAATATAGATGGAGCGGAGAGGCTGATTCAATATAGATGGAGCGGAGAGGCTGATTCAATATAGATGGAGCGGAGAGGCTGATTCAATACAGATGGAGCGGAGAGGCTGATTCAATATAGATGGAGCGGAGAGGCTGATTCGAGGACATGCAGAGACATGACGTATCGAAAAAGTAAAAATCTCACCGTGGGATCATCGGCCTTATTGGTTATAGGATACTGATTAATAGTAGCGGTGCCATCGCTAGCGTACAAAGCTTCGGTTAGTTGGGGAAATTCGGCCGTAGACAGCACGCTAGATAATTGAACGCCAAGATCGGGATCGGGCATTGCGCTAGAGGATCCGGTGCGATGCAGCGACAAAGAATTGAGATTATTATGATTGGCACTGTTGTGATGATGCCCGCTATTGCCGCCGGATGGAATTCTGCCAATGCTGGCGATGGCGGCAGAGGTGGGCGGCATAGCGGCGCCAGACTGCATAGAAACGGCAGCGGAGTCCAATGTGGGATCCAAGTTGTGGGACGGCACAACTGACTCGAAACTGTCCATGCCATTCAGACAGTTGCTCAACAATCGATCAAAATCCGGCTGATCCATCACCGGGCCGGTGCCGTCCTGAAGATTCGTTAGAAACGAGGCGTCATTCGGACAGAGGCTGGTCAGGGCGTCCTGCATCAGATCGTCGGTTGGTAGGACTGGCGGCGGAGCCTGCGGCGGGTCCGGCACCAGCGCCAGGGCGTAGCTCGTCCGCGGCACCGGATCGCCGCGGCGTGTGTGCGCGATGGAGTGACGCTTGCACTTGGTTCTGGTGCGGAAGCCCTGCATGCAATAATGAGAGGGCGGCATTTTTTGCATATTCTGTGACTGCCGCTTCCTTGGAGCTTGGAACTTGCAGCTTCTCCTCTCTCTTCCACTTGGAGCTTCCCCTCTCCCCTCCACTTGGCGCTTCTCCTTTCTCCTCCACTTGGTGCTTCTCCTCCCTACCCCATTTGGAGCTTCCCCTCCCTACCCCACTTGGAGCTTCCCCTCTCTCCTCCACTTGGAGCTTTCCCTCTCTCCTCCACTTGGAGCTTCTCCTCTCTCCCCTCCACTTGGAGCTTCTCCTCTCTCCTCCACTTGGAGCTTCTCCTCTCTCCCCTCCACTTGGAGCTTCCCCTCTCTCCTCCACTTGGAGCTTCCCCTCTCTCCCCTCCACTTGGAGCTTCCCCTCTCTCCTCCACTTGGAGCTTCCCCTCTCTCCTCCACTTGGAGCTTCCCCTCTCTCCTCCACTTGGAGCTTCCCCTCTCTCCTCCACTTGGAGCTTCCCCTCTCTCCTCCACTTGGAGCTTCTCCTCCCTACCCCACTTGGAGCTTCCCCTCTCTCCTCCACTTGGAGCTTCCCCTCTCTCCTCCACTTGGAGCTTCTCCTCTCTCCCCTCCACTTGGAGCTTCCCCTCTCTCCTCCACTTGGAGCTTCCCCTCTCTCCCCTCCACTTGGAGCTTCCCCTCTCTCCTCCACTTGGAGCTTCTCCTCTCTCCCCTCCACTTGGAGCTTCCCCTCTCTCCTCCACTTGGAGCTTCCCCTCTCTCCTCCACTTGGAGCTTCCCCTCTCTCCTCCACTTGGAGCTTCCCCTCTCTCCCCTCCACTTGGAGCTTCCCCTCTCTCCTCCACTTGGAGCTTCCCCTCTCTCCTCCACTTGGAGCTTCCCCTCTCTCCTCCACTTGGAGCTTCCCCTCTCTCCTCCACTTGGAGCTTCCCCTCTCTCCTCCACTTGGAGCTTCCCCTCTCTCCCCTCCACTTGGAGCTTCCCCTCTCTCCTCCACTTGGAGCTTCCCCTCTCTCCTCCACTTGGAGCTTCCCCTCTCTCCTCCACTTGGAGCTTCCCCTCTCTCCTCCACTTGGAGCTTCCCCTCTCTCCTCCACTTGGAGCTTCCCCTCTCTCCTCCACTTGGAGCTTGGAGCTCTCCTTCTCGTACTGGTGAGCTTTAGTAGAAGCCGCTTACTTTTCGCCCTTAAACAATAGAAGACTGAAAACAAACCTTGTGACAGACTTTGCAAAAGAAGCTAACACCCTCGCCGTGCCAATTGTCAATGTGACGATTCAAGTTGCTTCGACTTTTAAACGACATATTCGGACAACGATCGCACACGAATGGCCGTTCGCCGGCGTGCACAGTACGCACGTGCTGCTGCAGAACGTTGGCCGTAGTGTAAGATCGCTGGCACATGTGACACTTGTGCGGCTTTAAATTTGAATGACTCATTGCGTGCCGTTGCAGGTGGCCTTTCTTTTTAAATATTTTGCCGCAGTCTTTGCATCGATGCGGCCGGCTAGGATCGGGGGCGTCGGCTACAACGCCCTGACTGCGGCCGGGCGCCGACGGCACCAGCACCCGTTGGAAATGACTGTCGTAGACAATTTCTAACGGGTCTAGGGCGGGCGCCGGGTCCAGCTGGGGCTCGAGTACGCGCGATACTGTTCGCAGATCGCGAGCCGGGTGAGTGCGCAGATGGTACTTCAAATTGCTTTTAGTGATGAATCGGTGGAAGCAGTATTCGCAACTGTACGGGTAGTTTTGTTCGTGCCGGCGCATGTGGACCTGCATAAGGGATTAGAGGGGTGAAAGCGTCACTATTGAAAGTTTTTGGTTAGACAGATTATTTATCGGATGCTGAAGAGATAAGTTAAGCACTTTAAGGGCGTGCGAGGGTATCAGAGGGCCGCTAATCTCCTGATCACTTTGTGTAGTAATAAGCCGTCAATCATATGTTTATTATCTGAAGAGCAGCTAATCCCCTGTTTAGTCTGTGACGTGCCGCTAATCCCATGTCTATTCTGTTGGAGTGCCGCTAATCCCATGTCTATTCTGTTGGAGTGCCGCTAATCCCATGTCTATTCTGTTGGAGTGCCGCTAATCCCATGTCTATTCTGTTGGAGTGCCGCTAATCCCCGGTTTATTCTGTTGGAGATCCGCTAATCTCCTGTATATTCTGTTGGACTGCCGCTAATCCCATGTTTATTCTGTTGGACTGCCGCTAATCCCATGTTTATTCTGTTGGACTGCCGCTAATCCCATGTTTATTCTGTTGGACTGCCCCTGATCCCCTGTTTGTTCTGCTGGACTGCCGCTAATCCCCTGTTTATTCTGTTGGACTGCCGCTAATCCACTGTTTATTATGTGGAGCGCCGCTGATCTTCAAGTATTTTTGATACCGCTAATCCCAAGCCATGTGAAGCTGAAGTGCCCCAAATCCCAATACTTAAAAAATGCAGGTTAAAAATGTAGGTCAGGTTGGTTACCAGTGAATTAATCGCAGGATTAATTAAATAATCCACCGGCCGTAAGCTGACCAATAAAGAGAGATTTCTCTTAAACTGATCTTATCTCCTTAACAATAATTATGAAATCATACAACAGATACCAATATGGTATTGTAGTATCTAAGTATGAATAAAGGAGATTTGGAAATTCAAATCGAACCTACAATGTAGATCAGGTTGGTTACCAGTGGGCTTATTGTTATTAATTTTAAAAAAATCAAAGATCACCGGCCGTAAGCTGATCAGCATACAAGTTTATCTCGTCTCCTTAATCAACAGTGCAATATCGCATATGGTTCTGTATTAGCGATATCGACTAATGTTTAATAAGGAGACAATGAATGCATAGAAAAAAACAACAAAGCTAGCTATTTATGTAGGTCAGGTTGGTTACCAATGAACTTATTTCATTCAACAAAAAAAGTCCACCGGCCGTAATCTGACCCAGTTGAATCTCTCTCCTTAGTTTACATAGGATTTTAATCGTACAATCTTGACAAGCATAATTAACAAGCTAGTCAAGCACGATTTTAAGGAGAGTTTAACTATAATATATAAAGTTATATATTATAATACTCGACAATAGATGATGTCGGACAAATTGATTACCGGTGCACTCATAGCAATACAATAAATAGTTGCTGAGTACACCGGCCAGTAATCTGACCGCCATTAATTATTAGTTTATATCGCTCCCACTTAATTAATCAATAGTTTATTTCTTTTCTGGCTAAATCAAGACAGAAACGTTGAAAAATTTGCTGGTTGAATTAGCCGTGGGAGTCGGCAAGTCGGAAATTCTTTCTAAAAAATGATCAATTTTTGCTACTGAATAAAAAGTAGTCAGTTGGGACACATGACAACACTAACCTTAAGACTGGCCTGACTAGACAATCGCTTAGAGCATTGCGGGCATTCAACAGGCCTGGAGCAGTGGGCGCGCAGGTGCGGAAGCAGAGTCTGACGCAGTCGGAATCGTTTGTGACAGACGAAACAGGTGAACGGCCGGTCCTTGTTGTGACGGCGCATGTGCCTGGATAAAATCAGGACGGATTGATTTCGTAATTTTTTTCCCCTAGCAACCAGCGTCAATCAAGTTTTAGTTAGCAGAGCAACAAAAAATAATAGTAATAATTTGCTTAGCAACCTAGCCAAATCCACAACGCGTCGAAAAGAGTGCCTGCACAAAATGCAACGCTTCAAATTGCCAGCATACTCGTAGGTGAAACTGCGACCAGTAGCCTTATCAATGGCCGATTTTAACTGAGGCTGCGGAACCATTGCAGCTGTTGATAAAGATGAAGCTTCCTGATGCTGGTTAGAATCTGAAGACTGCTTCGACAGAGTAGATTTTTCTGTTGGTTTAGATTCGGCATTGCTGCAGCCAGTTGATTCTGCAGCTGCGACTGGGACGGAATCAACTTCAACAGACACTTCAACTGTGGAGTCCAAATCGACTGAGTCAGCGACAACAGCAGCTGTGGCGACGCCGGCGTTGGTGGCGGTGGAAGCGACTTCGCCATCAGCCGGATCAGTAGCGGTACCGACGTTTTTCATCTTGGATTTGGGCGATCGGCGTCGTTTGATCTTTTTAGCGATGGCGGTCACCTGAATGGTGCGGGTGGATAAGATTATCACTGCAGTTATTACAGGCGATTCTCAAGGCACTCTAGGGGCGATTCTGAGGGCACTCTAGGGGCGATTCTCAAGGCAGTTTAGGGGCGATTCTCAAGGCAGTTTAGGGCCGATTCTCAAGGCAGTTTAGGGCCGATTCTCAAGGCAGTTTAGGGCCGATTCTCAAGGCAGTTTAGAGGCGATTCTCAGGGCAGCTTAGGGCGATTCTCTAGGTTGTTTAGGGGCGATTCCCAAGGCAGCTTAGGGCGATTCTCAAGTCAGTTTAGGGTTGATTCTCAGGGCAGCTTAGGGCGATTCTCTAGGTAGTTTAGGGGAGATTCTCAAGGCAGTTTAGGGGCGATTCTCAAGTCAGTTTGGGGGCGATTCTCAAGGCAGTTTAGGGGCGATTCTCAAGTCAGTTTAGGGGCGATTCTCAAGGCAGTTTAGGGACGATTTTCAAATCATTTCAGTAATAATTTGGAAGACAAAATGAAAGACCAACCTGCGGATCCTTGGCAACATCTCCGTGCTGCCTGGCCATGTGCAATTTCAAATTATACCGCTGAGCGGTAGAAAATTTGCACAATTCGCATTTGTGCTTACTGCCGGCGTGCAGCTGTTCGTGTGTGCGCAGCGTGGATCGCTGATTAAACGACTTGTCGCACGCCAAACAGCGGTAGGGCTTTTCACCTGTGTGCGACAACAGGTGCCTAATTAATAGGAAAGTTTTAGGGAACTCCTTGCCGCACAGCTGGCACCGACGTGGCTGATTAGGATTCACCAGTGCGGCGGCTCGGGTGTTGCGCAATTCGTCGCCCAGATCGGCGAAGCCGCTGCTGCTTGTGTTGGCGGCCGCACATCGGGCGCTGTCGGCAATGACGATCTTGCGGGGCCGACCGTATTTGCGCTTCTTCTTTGACCGCTGATGCTGCTGTTGATGATGGCGAGAATGAGAAGCATTGGGGGGATTTGTTTGGGATACTATTATCAGATATGGGAATTTTTTCTCCTATTTGGGAAAATTTTTTCGTATCTAGGAAACAGTTCTCGTATCTGGGGATCAGTTCTCGTATCTAGGGAGCAGTTCACGTATCTAGGAAACAGTTCTCGTATCTGGGGATCAGTTCACGTATCTAGGGAGCAGTTCACGTTTCTAGGGAACAGTTCTCGTATCTAGGGATCAGTTCACGTTTCTAGGGAACAGTTCTCGTATCTAGGGATCAGTTCACGTTTCTAGGGAACAGTTCTCGTATCTAGGGATCAGTTCACGTTTCTAGGGAACAGTTCTCGTATCTAGGGATCAGTTCTCGTATCGGGGGATCAGTTCTCGTATCGGGGGATCAGTTCTCGTATCGGGGGATCAGTTCTCGTATCTGGGGATGAGTTCACGTATCTAGGAAACAGTTCTCGTATCTGGGGATCAGTTCACGTATCTAGGGAGCAGTTCACGTTTCTAGGGAACAGTTCTCGTATCTAGGGATCAGTTCACGTTTCTAGGGAACAGTTCTCGTATCTAGGGATCAGTTCACGTTTCTAGGGAACAGTTCTCGTATCTAGGGATCAGTTCACGTTTCTAGGGAACAGTTCTCGTATCTAGGGATCAGTTCTCGTATCGGGGGATCAGTTCTCGTATCGGGGGATCAGTTCTCGTATCGGGGGATCAGTTCTCGTATCTGGGGATGAGTTCTCGTATCTGGGGAACAGTTCTCGTATCTGGCGTCTGGAAATCAGTTCTCGTATCTAGGGAGCAGTTCTCGTATCTAGAGAACAGTTCTCGTATCTAGGGATCAGTTCACGTTTCTAGGGAACAGTTCTCGTATCTAGGGATCAGTTCACGTTTCTAGGGAACAGTTCTCGTATCTAGGGATCAGTTCTCGTATCGGGGGATCAGTTCTCGTATCGGGGGATCAGTTCTCGTATCTAGGATGAGTTCTCGTATCTGGGGAACAGTTCTCGTATCTGGCGTCTGGAAATCAGTTCTCGTATCTAGGGATCAGTTCACGTTTCTGGAGAACAGTTCTCGTATCTAGGGATCAGTTCACGTTTCTAGGGAACAGTTCTCGTATCTAGGGATCAGTTCACGTTTCTAGGGAACAGTTCTCGTATCTAGGGATCAGTTCACGTTTCTAGAGAACAGTTCTCGTATCTAGGGATCAGTTTACGTTTCTAGGGAACAGTTCTCGTATCTAGGGATCAGTTCACGTTTCTAGGGAAGAGTTCTTGTATCTAGGGATCAGTTCACGTTTCTAGGGAACAGTTCTCGTATCTAGGGAACAGTTCTCGTATCTAGGGATCAGTTCTCGTATCGGGGGATCAGTTCTCGTATCGGGGGATCAGTTCTCGTATCTGGGGAACAGTTCTCGTATCTGGCGTCTGGAAATCAGTTCTCGTATCTAGGGAGCAGTTCTCGTATCTAGGGAACAGTTCTCGTATCTAGGGAGCAGTTCTCGTATCTAGGGAACAGTTCTCGTATCTGGCGTCTGGGGATCAGTTCTCGTATCTAGGGAACAGTTCTCCTATTTAGGGATCAGTTCACGTATCTGGCGAATTGCTCTTTCGTTGGAAGTTCTCTGTTGTTTATAGAAAAACAACTACAATAAGTCGAATGCTCACACAGTACCTTATTGGGGACAGACGAATCCTGATCGATTGGCTGCCTCTGTTCGTTAGTGACCGACTGTCTCTTGCGAGGCTTTTTCAAAGTTGGAGAATTCAAATTAATGATTAATCCAGGCTCGCCAGTGACAGCGGAGGCAGGCGGCGAATCTGACGACGGTTGACTAATAGGATGAGCCGATTTCAGCTTGACACCGCAGACCGAACGAAAATGCAGCAGCAGGTTGAGACGCTGATCGAAATCGGCATTGCATACAGGGCACTGATAAGTTTCGTCTGTCCAGTGCAGCGAGCAATGAGCGACAAAGGCCGAACGGCGCACTATCCGCTTGCCGCAAATTGGACAAACGGATCCCAGGTTGGCCGTGCCGGATGGACCCTCACTAACCTCCGATTTGTGATTAATAGCCACGTGTAGGCTAAGATTTTCGCTAGTAGAATAGGCTTCGTCACAGTCGGCTAATTGACAGGCAAACGGTTTGCGTAGCGCGTGATCCAGCACGTGCAATGTTAGACTGTGACACGATACGAGAGTCTCACAGCAGGGACAGTGCGCGTAGCCTATTGGCGGGGGAGACCTGCAAACGGCTGGCAACTCCGAATTGGATTCCTGCTGCAGCTGTTGTTGTTGTTGTTGTTGCTGATGCTGCTGCTGCTGCAGCAAAGAAGAAGAAACAGCTACCGACTGATTAGCGATGCTACCAATCTGCAGATAGGCGCTGTCCACCGACTGAGACGACCCCTGATTTACTAAGGCGGCATCTTCAGCGGACATTGCAAGCGTCTGCAAGATATTTCCCGAGCTGACAGCGGCATCGGTCCACAGAGCTGAGAGCGGCGCGTCGCTGTTACTACCAGCGGACGTCAAACTCAATATTTGAATGTAGCGACCGTCGATTTCGATGCATTGAATTGCTTGACTAGACGCTGAAGCGGCGTCAATACCATCTAAAGCAACGTAGATGCGTTGCTCCGGTTCAGTCTGCAATAGCAACTGCTGCTGGGCCTGCTGCTGCTGCTGCTGCGTCATGGCCAAAAAGTGAGCAGCTTAGCAGGTAAGCTGTCTTTTACTAAGAGCGATATTTAGGTGGCTGTAATTTGTTAAATCATATGACTTACTATAACTTTGAGAATTGAGAAAAAAGGAAAAGCTTACTAGCCTCTTGAAAATACATTTAAATGTAGCAACATCAAAAAGTCTCCAATGATAAGGCTAAGCCAAAGACTCCATCAATTGCTATGCCTGGGAACAACAAACATGGCTTGAACTATTTCAAAAAGCATGGATCTAAAAGACTTTTTATTGAAAAATTTATTAGCTAGAAAAAGCACACATAGAGCCATACATGCAAAACCTCCTGAATCTTACCCGGCCAGTGTGACGTTGTTTAATGTAAGTGCGACATTGTTTGTGACAAAAAGTGCGACATTGTTTAGTGTAAGTGCAACATAGCTCGTCAGTGGAAAAATTTGCGACTTAGTTGGGCAAAAATTTGGAAGGACCAAAAAAAAGGTCCTGCGAACCATTTTTGTCTGAATCTTCCCAATTCTTCTCCATTTTGTGACTTACCCCCTCATTTTTCACCAATTTTGTGACATACATCAGCGATTTTGCGACATACATTGGCGATTTTGTGACATACATTGGCGATTTTGCAATGTCCCTTGCTTGCAGGCCTGTTGCGCATGTATGCATAGAGCTCTTTGCATACTTTAAAACTTAAAATGTTGTATCAAATATTAACTTTGTTTGTCTAGCAGTAAACACTCTAAGCAAGTACCAATTTAAAATATTCCTTATATTGCCATTTTTAAGAGACACAGCAACAAAATAAAATACTAATTTGCAATATAACACAGCAAAAATAATAGATACTTAAATTATATTACTTTATATACAGTTAAAATTAAAAATTTAATATTTCTTATCAAAAAGACTCTGTTTTTTTATTTTGTTAGCTTAAAAGTCTAAAAAATTAAAAATAGAATTATATCAGCATTGCCAAATATAAAATGGCTTTTTAGTTACTTTGAAATTATTGTACTTTTAATATATAAACATACAGATTAGATTTGCATTATTGTTAAACTTTATATTTATATAAGAAATATTAAATAGGCCTAATATAAAATAGACTTATAGGTATCTATAAAGTGAATCAAATTTCAAGTTATATTCTTGAGGTATTCTGACTTACTTATAGCATAAGTGGGGATTGCAAGATATCTCTTAGAAATTACCTGCATATATTGGCACAAAATAACATAGATTGGAATTTTTCTTTAAAATGCTTGACTTTTAAAAGCTCAAAGTCCACTTTTGAATAAGTTTTTTTATTCATTGATTTGATCCAAAAATATTTGAAAAAATATACATAAGAGTATTTATATTTTTTTTGGTGTTACATAGGTCTATGATTATAGAATGAGTTCTAGGAAATATACTTAAGAGATAATATCCATTTCCCTATTTATTCAGCATTATAGTCTGTACCACAAAATTGTATCCTAGCCTCCTAAGCCAATCAAGGTCAAATTTTAAGATATGATTTAAAGAGATATATGCATACCATATAAAAAATATTACACATGCCAATTTATGCACACCATTACTACCATTCACATACCCATGGACACAAAATTTATAATGCACTTTTTAAAAGTTCATGCCATAAAATTCTAGTGTTAGTCCCATACTATATAATCCAAGGTAGGGCCCCCTATAGGGGCCTAGTCTAAAATTAGGTTAGGGATGGGATGCAATTTTATATTCTTGGGTTTTCAAAACTTATTACAGTGGGGCCACAGGGTAATTTTATTATTTTTATTACTATTATTATTATTATTATTATTATTAGTGCACACAAAAAGGTGCTGATTTTTTTTAATTTTTGTATGAAAAAAACAAACAGAGAAGAAAAAAATGAATAAGCAATACGATAATACAGAGCGATTATTTTTGGGTGGACTGATAAGAATGATTAGTATTTGGGATTGTTAAAATCTACAACGCAATACTTCAGTAGGTATTCAGAGCAGTGGTATTAGCTATATATTTCTAATTTTACTCATTTTAAAAAAACTAGCTATTGCTTGTGCCATTGCATGGGCAATGGCAGTATGTATTGTAGAGTAAATGACGCTTCCAAAAAAAGAATTTTATATTTTATTTAGGCCCTATCCCAAGATTAATCCCAACCAAGCTTTTTAATTCAAGCTTTTTAAGTCTAGAAAAAAATCCATTAAAAGTTTCTAATAATAGACCTAACTGAGAGGATACATATCGAAGAAAAGAGTAAAGTTAAAACAGGGTAAAAAATTCTTGTAGAGTTAAGTCAAGAATACTTGGTATCCAAGACAGTGGCGTAGCCATGATGGCATGATTTTGGGCTGACTGGGAGGTCACGAAACATTAATTTTAGTTTTTAGATATGCCGCATTTCTCTGTTGATCAGCCACCAGGGTGGTTATGACCCTATGAACCCCTGACAACGCCAATGAAAAGTAAGGCAACACATCGATAAGTTGGCACACGCCGCTAGGACCCAGACAAGGAACAAAAAATTGACTGCGTAAATCGGCTTTAAAATTTTTTTGAGTTTTAACAAAGTAAAAGTAACAACGTATGAAATATTGAAAATATATTATTAGGTACAATCGTTTTGTGGTAAAGAAAATTCATAAAAAATGTAAAAGATCAGCAAAAACTGAAAGTGGAATCTAAGTTACTTCTGTTCTAAATTTATCGCTCCTATAAAAGATAGTAAAGGGTTGATTTTGACCGCACTAAACATCAGGTGGACATTGAAAGCTGCATAGCTGCATTAGGTTTTTACTCGACATTGAATTACTTATTTGGTAAGTAACTTTTGAGGGACGATGTAAAACTTTTTTAAGGATTAATATCTAGGAAGACATTTAAAACATCTATAGATTACGAGTTGCTTAAAATAAAATCAACGGGGACCAATTGTTGAATTATTAAATCATACAAAATCTTAGAGTGAGTTTCGTATTAAGTATTCAGTTTATTTAAGAGTAAAAATAGAGATTTTAATATAGACTTACTGCAACAGTGTTTTCCCGAAGATTTTTTTAAAATGAGCAAATTGGTGCTTAATATTTATCTGTAAAGACTCCTTTAGAAAAAGTGATATATGTTTCACCGAAAAGCTGTATATAAAAAATTTAGACTTTTTCCTAAGAAATTTATGATCAATGATAGCAAATAGCTTCGGTTTTATATCATTTTTAGCAATGACCGCTTCAAATTGCACATCCACATACGCGTGCTCGAATGTGAAAACGATTTTTCTACCACTTATTAACGAGTCCACGTGGAGATTGGAGGTTCGAGCGACGCTTTACTTTTTAGCGTTAATCTGGTTCTTCATGGGAATCTCTATAATATCCGATGTTTTTATGTCGGCCATCGAAAAGATCACCAATAGTGTTCGGAAGATAACTATTTACAACGCGGATACTGGAACTGAAGAAGTAATAGATGTGAAAATATGGAATGACACAGTTGCCAATCTGACGCTAATGGCAATGGGGTCTAGCGCTCCAGAAATCCTGCTGAGCATCATAGAAATAGTCAGCAACAACTTTGAGTCTGGCGAACTCGGCCCCTCAACAATAGTTGGCAGCGCCGCATTCAACCTGTTTGTAATCACAGCCGTGTGCATGGTCTCCGTCGGACCAGACGGCAAGCGGGTCAAGCAGTTTAAAGTCTTCTGCGTTACAAGCGCTTTCTCCGTGTTCGCCTATCTCTGGCTAGTGGTAATCCTGGTTTGGAGTACACCTGACTTTGTTGACCTTTGGGAAGGCGTTGTCACTTTCCTATTCTTCACCATACTGGTGGTTGTGTCCTTTATGACTGATCGAGGATTCTGCTGTCGTCGCGTTGGACAAGACGATTCGGAAGCTGAGAAAGGCGTCGCTCTGGGTGAGACTGAATGCATGATTTGAACCATTTTTTAATAAATCTATTTTGCTATTTTAGCGATAATTATCAACTCCTAAAAAAACCAGTCTCCAACTTCTTTTGTGAATAAATATTTCGCTTCACACAACGGATCTTCGTGCATTTAGAAAACTTGGAGCAAGAAATTTTCCAGTTGTTTTTGTATAGGCTCGGCAAAAAAGCCACACAAGTCAGACAGTCCATTGGCCCTGATCTGCGGTAACCAAATAGTCCAGTATCCCCTAAATACTCGTATCTTTGATCTATCAATGCCTCTATGTTGATGTCAAAAGAATCAAAGAATTAACTGACTGTTTGTGACATTTTTGTGTTGTTGACTGCTGATCCCACGGGATTTTCCACGATCATGGACTTCGCATCTCTATTCGAGGAATCGGGCATAATGCACTGCTTTTCTCGGCAAGCAAAAAAATGAGCTCTGCACTGTATTATATGAAAAAAATCAATCAATAGATGGGCCCAGTGAATCTGATCGGACATCTGAATATAGGGGCGGAGCTGAATGACGCTGGCACGCCCCAACTGCTCCCCCCACCTCACCTCCTCAGCAGCCAAAACTCAGCGAGCAATCTCCTTATCTGATAAAAAATCACCCTGCCCGGTCTGATGGCTCAGGTAGAGGTAAAGGAACTAATACGACTCGTACGGAAAAAAATAGCGAATGATTCATTCAGACATAATAATTGAGAGAAATAATACGTTTCAAGAAAAGCATTAACTACTCAGCTAATTTACGATCTAATCATTAACCGTTACTTGGTTTTTAGCCTTTAATATAAAATAATAAAAATAACAAAGATAAAATCTGCAGGGATAAAAGCCATGCCAGCCGCCCTTCCTTGCCCTAAACCACACAGGCCGCATGAATTGTAGATTGTCTACCTCCCTCCTCACTCACACCACTCAGCTCCTGCACTTGCCTCACACACACAGCCTTCTATTTTCTGTGTGTAAGTAAACATCACCATCTATCCAGCCAGTTGAGGTCTACAGTTAGTTATCATGGCGACGCGTCCGCTTTAGTTGGATAGGGATAAACAGGCCACCTAATAATAATAATAATGGATTGTACAGTCTGGCATTGAATAGTCTATTGGATTTTTTTAATTCCATTGCATTACTATCACTGATTTGATTTCTGAGTTGATTCTCCCCAGTCCAAAAAATGAATCCGCTATATGATCAAGATAAAAAAAATAACAAAAATCTCTATATCAGCCGTAAAAATTAGAAAAAAATCACATGTAGCACTTCAACTAACCCAGTTTCAGCTGCGTCCCTGACAGCACGTAAGTAAAAAAAAATAATTCAGACTTTGCAATCTTTTTATTTTTAATGTGTCTATTATATTAAACTTGCCTTCCTTACGATGGGGAATCATTTTTTTAAATCCTCTTCTGTAACAATCTCATGTCATCTTATGGTGCTGGCTTGTCTCGAAAACATCAGCGTAATTTCACATCTTATTTCTGCCTGAGCGCCACATGGTACCGCACGGACACACTGTCATGCACTTCTATTCACTTCTATGCTCTGCTTGCATTATTTCTATGATAAATTCAAAGTGGCCGGCGCGCGTCAATTGAGTACTGCCACGTATTTCGCTTCCCGAAGGATTAAAGCCTCATTCAAACCGGCAATTGCTTATTTGATCGGTGTTTGACATCGACAAGCGATTGATTGCTTGTTTCTACCCCCCACTCTTTTCCCAAAAATTCACCGCCGTGTCCCCGTTTATCGTGATTTCTCACGGGCATCTTCTTTACCTGGAAGATACTGTATTGTGTTTCTCAAATTTCTAATATTGCAAAGTTTAAACTCTCACGATTTTCCTTGATGAAGCTTGCAAGGATGTCAGAAAAGAAAAGAAAGTGTTTGTTTAATGTTTAATACTTTTAACTGTTTAGGACCTGCAGAAATTAACACTGCTTGTAATAAGATAATGAAAAACGCTAGCATATATCTGAACGGCAGACAGACAGGCAGACAGACAGACAGACAGACACACAGACAGACAGACAGACAGAAAGACATACAGACAGACAGACAGACAGACAGACAGACAGACAGGCAGGCAGGCAGGCAGGCAGACAGACAGACAGACAGATGGACGGAAAAGGAGCTGTCAAATGCAAATTGTATCAAAACCCCGCAGAGGAAGGTCACATTGACGAGGAACAAATAAGCGAGTTCCTCAAACAGCTGGGCAAAGATCCCAATCTGACTGAGACCGAAATGAAGCAGTTGGTTCTGAAGAAGTTCACGGAGCGAATGCCGCACTCGCGGGCCTGGTACCGGATGAACGCGACCAGGGCGCTGATGGGCGGGCACAAGCTGGAGATCCAGCTGCCCGAGAAGCTTCAGCAGAAGATGGCCAGCTTGGCCGCCGGTGCTCATCCTGACGGCGCCAGCGAGAGCGCGGCGAGTCTACGCGAACGGGACGCCCTGACCGAGGGCGGCAAGGTGGCCGTCATTGAATTCGCCTCGGCCAGCGTGGCGGTACTGGAGAGCGACCAGCGGGCCCGATTGACAATGCGTCGCTATGGCAACACTAGAGTACGCGCCCTAATCAAAGTCGAAACAGTTGACGGCACGGCTACTAAAGACGAGGACTACGTGCCGTTCAAGAAGACCATCGTGTTCGAGCCCGGCGAGACTCAGCAGCACATCGACGTTGAAATTATTGACGATGATGAATGGGAGCCTGACGAGACGTTTTTTGTCAAAATGAGCCTGGAGAAGGGGCAGCAGCTGGTGAAACTGGGCCCCAGAATGATCAACCAGATTACCATCATTAATGATGACGGTATGTGTCACATGAGGGTTTGAATCCCCAACCTCTGTTAGGTTGGAGGGTAGAAGACCCGACCTCTGTTAGATTAGAGGGTAGATGACCCAACCTCTGTTAGATTAGAGGGTAGAAGACCCAACCTCTGTTAGATTAGAGGGTAGATGACCCGACCTCTGTTAGATTAGAGGGTAGATGACCCAACCTCTGTTAGATTAGAGGGTAGATGACCCGACCTCTGTTAGATTAGAGGGTAGATGACCCGACCTCTGTTAGATTAGAGGGTAGATGACCCGACCTCTGTTAGATTAGAGGGTAGATGACCCGACCTCTGTTAGATTAGAGGGTAGATGACCCGACCTCTGTTAGATTAGAGGGTAGATGACCCGACCTCTGTTAGATTAGAGGGTAGATGACCCGACCTCTGTTAGATTAGAGGGTAGAAGACCCGACCTCTGTTAGATTAGAGGGTAGATGACCCGACCTCTGTTAGATTAGAGGGTAGAAGACCCGACCTCTGTTAGATTAGAGGGTAGATGACCCGACCTCTGTTAGATTAGAGGGTAGATGACCCGACCTCTGTTAGATTAGAGGGTAGATGACCCGACCTCTGTTAGATTAGAGGGTAGATGACCCGACCTCTGTTAGATTAGAGGGTAGAAGACCCGACCTCTGTTAGATTAGAGGGTAGATGACCCGACCTCTGTTAGATTAGAGGGTAGATGACCCAACCTCTGTTAGATTAGAGGGTAGATGACCCAACCTCTGTTAGATTAGAGGGTAGAAGACCTGACCTCTGTTAGATTGGAGGGTAGAAGACCTGACCTTTGTTAGATTAGAGGGTAGAAGACCTGACCTCTGTTAGATTGGAGGGTAGAAGACCTGACCTCTGTTAGATTAGAGGGTAGAAGACCTGACCTCTGTTAGATTAGAGGGTAGAAGACCTGACCTCTGTTAGATTAGAGGGTAGATGACCCGACCTCTGTTAGATTAGAGGGTAGATGACCCGACCTCTGTTAGATTAGAGGGTAGAAGACCCGACCTCTGTTAGATTAGAGGGTAGAAGACCCGACCTCTGTTAGATTAGAGGGTAGATGACCCGACCTCTGTTAGATTAGAGGGTAGATGACCCAACCTCTGTTAGATTAGAGGGTAGATGACCCAACCTCTGTTAGATTAGAGGGTAGAAGACCTGACCTCTGTTAGATTGGAGGGTAGAAGACCTGACCTTTGTTAGATTAGAGGGTAGAAGACCTGACCTCTGTTAGATTGGAGGGTAGAAGACCTGACCTCTGTTAGATTAGAGGGTAGAAGACCTGACCTCTGTTAGATTAGAGGGTAGAAGACCTGACCTCTGTTAGATTAGAGGGTAGAAGACCTGACCTCTGTTAGATTAGAGGGTAGAAGACCTGACCTTTGTTAGATTAGAGGGTAGATGACCTGACCTCTGTTAGATTAGAGGGTAGATGACCTGACCTCTGTTAGATTGGAGGGTAGAAGACCCGACCTCTGACTTTCACAGAGCCCGGCACATTCGAGTTCGAGAACGCGAGCTACCTGTTCAAGGAGAGCTGCACCAAGGCCTGCGTCCCAGTCCGCCGAGTGAACGGAGCCGACGGCACAGCCACGGTGCACTGGAGGACCGAGGACCAGACGGCCAAATCCGGGGTCAGCTACGAGGGCGGTAGCGGTGAATTGAAGTTTAATCACGGCGAAATTGAGAAAACTATCGATATTGTTGTGTACGACGTGCAGGTTGGTAGCAGCTGTTTTTTTTAATTTGGTGAATGCAGTAGCGACGCTGAGGTAAAAGTAAAGTTTTCCCTATTCCATATTAAGCTTATGGGTAGCTACCATGGTTGCTGGGGGGGGGGGGGCTTCCGGTGCTGACTTGAACGACTTATAGGGACCCTGTGCGGATTTGAACTTGTGCAGGTTTTGGCTGGGGATACGAAAGATGAATAGAAAGTACTCCTGGTTGAAATTGGCTTCCGGGTTTGGTAAAATCAGCAAGCTGCGCTGCGTGGAATGCTAGGCTGGGTAAATAATGCATTCTCGACAATAAAAAAAGAAATTAAAATGAAGAGAGCAAGCTGGACAGACAGACTGACAGACATAGACAGATTCAGTCCAGTCCATAAGGACTCCACTAGTCAACAGACATTGACGTATGAATTAAACTTAACGTTAAAGTGATTTTCAAAAGGCGGCGGTTGCCTGTTTGTTGGAAAAAATCAAGCATTAAAAGCAGCTCAAATACCAATTGAAATATCTAAGATTTTTGTGACCAATGAATTGAAGAATTCATGTACTTGAATTTTTATTTCGGCGTGTATGGATGTTTAAGATTTAGGCATCAGGATTTTATGCGCTTTTAGCGAACCATATAGTAAAGATGCACTTTGGAAAACAGCAGAAAAAAAATAGAAAATTAGGATGCCAAAAAAATCTTCAGAAAAGGTAGGGACCAAGAGAGACCTTCATGAAAGTATGGTAATAAAAGTGTGGGACCTAAAGAAACTTTCCTGAAAGGGTGGAACTTGAGAGACCTTCATGAAAGTTTGGGACCAAAAGAGACGTTCCTGAAAGGGTGGAACCTAGAGAGACCTTCATGAAAGTGTGGGACCAAGAGAGACGTTCCTGAAAGGGTGGAACCTAGAGAGACCTTCATGAAATGGTGGGAACGAGGAGACACCTTCATGAAAGTGTTGGACCTAGAGAGACCTTCAGGAAAGTGTGGGACCTAGAGAGAGCTTCAGGAAAGGGTGGGACCTAGAGAGACCTTCATGAAAGGGTGGGACCTAGAGAGACCTTCAGGAAAGTGTGGGACCTAGAGAGACCTTCATGAAAGGGTGGGACCTAGAGAGACCTTCATGAAAGTTCTTTTTGTCTTTAATATTACTCCCAGATATCTGTACTTCTCGATCTTATCCAACCCGACAGAGCAAAGAAAAGGACGAGCACTTCAAACTGGTCCTGTCTGACTGCAGTATGGGAGCCAAGCTGGGAAAAATATCCTCAACAATTGTTACAATCGTTAATGACGATGGTAAGTAACCATCGAAAAAAATATATTGCATTGATCAATTCACTTCACCTTGCCACTTTCCCAGTTTTAAAAAAAAACAAGCAACATTCCGCATCTCCTTTTCCCGACCAGAATACAACAGCTTCATCAGCCGGCTGGCGCACTCGGCAAACGTTGAGCTGGACAACATCCGGGTTGACAAGCACACCTACGCCGACCAATTTAAAGAGGCAATGAATGTGAATGGTGGCGATTTGGATAATGCAACCGCTTTGGATTATGTGATGCACTTCTTCACCTTTGCTTGGAAGGCGAGTCCATCGACATAAATTAAAAATTTAATTCAGTACTCTTGCTTAAATTCAGGATAACATAAGTCATAAGCATAATGAAACGGCCCTGAACTCTAGAGAGTAGCCTCCATGAACTTTCGACAGAAGCCATCATGAACTCTAGAGAGTAGCCGCCCTGAACTCTAGAGAGCAGCCGACCTTATCTCTAGAGAGGAGCCGCCCTTATCTCTAGAGAGTAGCCGCCCTTATCTCTAGAGCAGCCGCCCTGAACTCTAGAGAGTAGCCGCCCTAAGCTATATATATAATTAAAAGTGCAATAATTAAATCGCAGGTGCTTTTTGCCGCCGTGCCGCCTCCCTCAATCTGGGGAGGCTGGCTCTGCTTTTTCGTCGCATTAGCCTCAATCGGACTTCTAACAGCGATAGTAATCGACCTCGCCTCCTTATTTGGCTGTTTTGTCGGACTAAAAGACGCAGTGACAGCCATCACCTTTGTGGCAATTGGCACGTCGCTACCCGATCTATTCGCCAGCAAGCAGGCAGCCGCTAATGATGATTCAGCGGACAATGCTATTGGCAATGTCACTGGCAGCAACTCAGTTAATGTTTTTCTAGGCCTCGGCCTGCCCTGGATGATGGCGGCTATTTATCACAGTACTAAGGTAATAAAAAAATCTTTTACTAGCATTTACATGACTGCTAATTGGACAAAAGGGACGAAATGAAATCCACACTCTTACCCATTATTGAGATAACGACAGACTCGCTGATTGGTTCTCTCTGCGAGCCCTCTAGTTATAACTACACATGGGGGACGAAATTAAACCAGCTCTGTTAACCATTTCGATTACGACAGGACTCGCTGATTGACCCTCAAGGGGACGAAATTAACTCCACACTCTTACCCCTTGAGATACGGACAGATTTTCTGATTGGCTCGCACTGCAAGCGCCTTAATTACACAAGGGTACGAAATTAAATCGAATGATAGAGTTATTCGGCGTAGGTGTGCTCTTACCCCTTGAGATACGGACAGATTTTCTGATTGGCTCGCACTGCAAGCGCCTTAATTACACATTGTACGAAATTAAATCCACGTTCTTACCAATTGAGATTACGATAGACTTTCTGATTGGCTCTCACTGCAACCCCTTCTAATCATACAAGTGGACAATATTAAACCAACAACATTGTGAATTGAGATCCTGTCTGCGGTATTGATAGGCTAAAATGAGATCTTCATTACTTAATAGGCCTACTCACAGACTTTCTAAAAGTTTCTTAAGCATAAAGTTATAGCTTTCAAAAACATGAATCTTTGTTGCTAGCTAATCTTAAATCACTACATGAGGTTATGTAGGCGTTCGTGTCTATTTAGTATAAAGTCATGTCCCTTTCTACGCATTCCGAGACTGTAGCATACATTATTTTTAGCATCTACTTTGACTTTTAAATTTGTCTTCCGTGCTGAGGTCCAGTTACTCGCTCCTATCATCAGCTTTCAGTCTTAATTTCCCTCATCTTTTTGCTGGTTAACCGGTTCGATCAAATAATGACCACGCCCTTTTGATTTAAAATCCAAAATTTTTCAAAACTCTCTGCATCATTCGATTGCGACCAATTGAAGTCTTCGTGCCTTTTATCACGCAAATTTTCACGTCATTTTCTCCCTCTTCCGCATGCTAACAAGATCGTGCATTAACAAATGCGATGGCGATTGCGTGATTCAGACGATATGTGGCGAAACAAGATCTTCGTTACAGTCAACCAGCTGCAATGATAATTCCTCTGAATCCCTTCAAGCAGGCAGCAGGAACTGATCCCCTAAATAGCACCTCTAATCTCCGGGCTAGGATAAGACTCCCTCAACGGCATCCCGTATCTCTAATCATGAAACACCTGTCAAAACAAGATGTTTGCAATAGCTGGTTGCTAGGGAAGCCGCTGCTGTTGCCAAGAGAGTAAAAAAATTAGTGTGGTAATATTGAATTTGACCTTGAAAGAAATTATTAGAATTGCTAAAGAACTTACGGCTCAGGTAGCAAGAAATTTAGCTAATGGAATTTGAATAGATTGATAACTGTAACAACACAAAAACTGTAGCATTTAATTCAACAAAAATGCATTTCGCGGAAAATTGGGGTCAGAACTACGAGTTGAGGTCCCATTCCAAGCACATTCCAAGAAAATTTTTTATTCATGGACAAATCCAACGAAATCTTAGCGCTCAAGCGTCTAGTTCGTTACCATGGCAACAAGGCAGCTGGCGCAGGCTGAATAAATGATGCACTAGCTACTGATCAGCTCTATAAAATTTTCATGCAATCGAAATGGGATTTGCTCAGGTAGAGAATTATCCCGGCCTAGAATGCATTATCTTCAATAACCGCTTCTATAGTTTTTTTTCAATCGTCGAGAATTACCATGGTAACGCCCATTGGGCTAAGGGAGGCTATAAGCCTAGCCCTCTATTTGGGCTTTGCAAGTTCTCTGTGGGCCTGCAAGTTTAGCTCAGGTAGTTCGCCCGTATTCTTTCCGATGCTTGTTGCCAGCCAACTGTGCGCATCTGTTTGGGGTTAAGTACTTTGCTCTCAAAAACCTTTCCGTGCGACTTTCTCTGCTGCAAATGCGCGCCAGCTTAAATCAGACCATGCAGCTAATCTGAGCATTCGCGTCGTTAATTTGCCAAACCCGTTGCTAAGCTTGTGGGATAGCTAAAAAACGGGCTCTCTCCAACAAAGCGTCGTCATGGAGATTCCATAAAAATCATAATGCTTGTCAGCTTGAATTTTTCCCGTTTGAAAATTAAAAGTTAATGTGTAACTTAAAAGATGAAAGTAAATGGCGAATTGGTAAATTGACAGAAAGACGGATGGATAGACAAACAGACAGACAGACAGACAGACAGTCAAATAGACAGATAGACAGACAGACAGAAACACACACACGCAGACAGACAGAAACACACACACACACACAGACAGACAGAAACACACACAGACAGACAGACAGACAGACAGACAGACAGACAGACAGACAGACAGACAGACAGACAGACACACAGACAGACAGACAGACAGACAGACAGACAGACAGACAGACAGACAGACAGACAGACAGACAAACAGAATTCGCATCCACAAAAATTGCAGGGCGTCAGTTTCCACGTGAAGGCGGGTGACCTGGTGTTCACGGTGATCATCTACACGGTGTTCTGCCTGTTAGCAACAACCCTGTTGGTTGTCAGGCGATTCACCAAGCCATTCGGCTTCTGCGAGCTTGGCGGCAATCGTCCATTAAAGTTCGTCTCGACAAGCATCTTCCTGACGCTCTGGCTGCTCTACGTTGTGCTGTCGTCATTGAGATCTTATGACATAATCAATACGGATTTCTAATTCATTGATTGACAGTTGCTTAGATAACAGCAGAGGCCAAATTAATTGGCAATCTTTTTTAACATTAGATTATGGATAAGTTTTGGTACGGAAAAAATAGGGGCATGCCTTTCGTGGATACAATTACAATAATAATAATCCACGCAGTAGATATTTTTCTACTAAAAGTAGTCAATTATGCCTTTATTAGGAGTCCTGCAGTTAAATACTGTTTCCTGTCCAATAGATTTTTCTTGAAATTTACTTATACAATTTCAAAATTCGATACTTGTTCTTGTACAGTCACAAACCATCATGTCACAATTAATTTTTGCGTTGGATGCGCTGTTGTAATTGTTTGACGTGTATTTAACCACTTTTCCTCGCGTCGGCACACGTTAAAATTCCGGTAATGATAAAGATCTGCCTGTTCTGATTGTATAACAGAGATTTCTGACACTTATAAGGCAGTTACAGATAGTCAAAATCTAAGATGACAATGTTCACAGATTCTTTGTAAAAGCGGTAGTCATTTTTTCTCTTCTTTGGAATATTTTTTCGTTAATGATCGCAGCAGGTGGTTGCCAATAGTAGTGTAATACTTACAGTACAAGTACTCTACTGTACCTTTATAATTTACGTAACAAGAAACCCGCACCCTTGTAAATCTGCTTTTTGGAGGCGATTGGAATTTTATTTTTGTCAACTATTTTACTGACTCAAAAAATTTCTAGATGCTTTATTTCCTAAATCCAGCTTGCTATTTTAGGTTCGAATTTTATATGAAAAACTTAAACAGATAGATATTTGATTTATGATTTATGTTTCTTGTATACAGCATTGACAAATATAACATATAAAAACTATTTCTATTTTCCTCTATATATCCTTCACTAAGAGATTACTTCAAGCGTAAAAAATATCGATTTAATTAAATTCAATCTGGTGTCAAGCTATGAGAGAATTTTGGCCAGCAGATACGCCTGAAGTCGCTTTTTTCCATCTCAATATGTTTTTAGAAGCAAGCCGTGATTATCTAGTCGTGATGCATTCTCCCTTAGGAATTATTCATAGGGATAACCATGTGTGTTGCTTGCGCGAACTTTCTTGATTATTTCTTTGAACTTTGGTGCTTTCTTGCGGTTCTCCTCATCACTGATCCCAGTCTGGGCTCCGATGATGCTCTGCTTTCAATTTTGAAGACCTCGTGGTTGCCGGTATCCATGCACCTATTTCGTTTCCCGTGTTAAGTCTTGGTCATTTCGGTTGCTTCTACGAAGGTGCTGAACTAGGGGTGTTCGGGCTCGGGTCGGGTTTCGGGTTGGGTTTTGGTACCGGGTTCGGGGTTTCCGGGTTTTTTCATTTTATTTTCAGTTTTACTTAATTATTATTGCCTTATTACGTGATAAAGCTGTTAAGAAGCCGATATTTCTGACTAATTGTAGATTTTTCACGCACAAAGTTTTGGGTGCTGAGCTACGAGTATATTTATACTTGTACATTTCACAAAAAACCACACGATCGATAAATTTGTAAATTGACAATTATGGGGAGGTGGGGCAAAACTGCTAATTAAAATATAAAATACTTTTATTTAACAGCCTACTATTAGCGGCAGTACAAGCAATTTTAATGATAAGGATTTTATTAGATAAGAATTGAAAATTCTAAAAGACGTTAGTTTGTCACTACACAACAAAAGCGTCTTTCGAAATCGCGCCAATTTAAAAATACTTTTCTTGTGAACTGAACTGGCGTAATGCACTGCACTATGATGACTTAATAACCGTGATCTGTTAATCATTCTAATTTAAATATATCATTTTACGAATTTTCGGCCTTGAATCATAATATAGAGACTTTAGACATATGTATAGATAGAACTATATATATACTATGAGTAAATACATATCTAAGTCTAAACAGCTTATCTATTTCTGCATTTTCTTTTGTTTTTAATAATGTTTTTTTGCTTGGCTAGCTAAGTATTCCCACATTAAGGCTAACAGAGAAATTGTGAAGAGTACGACTGAAGAGTCGAGTAGTGTAGTGATAGTGGGGAGAATAGTTAACAATTGAAGAGCAGAAAAAGGAAAAGGCGGTATATTAACACGAGTATAATCTCCTCAGCCATCACTCCAAGTCCAGGAGATAGCCGGGTATAAAGTTCGTGGTCGGGTCGGGTTTTGGGTCCGGGTTTTAATTTTAACGGTTTTTTTTGTCTCTCCCCTTTGTGAAACTCGATTGATAAAATATGTATTTGATTGATATGTATTCGATCGATAAAACTGACCTCCTGCCGTGTTAAAAGTTCAATCCTGATGCGGCTCAAGCTTCAGGGACAGAGAGCCAAGCTGGGGTACGAAAAAATATTTGGTCGCGTTGTTCAATTGATTACATCCCAATAACGAGCATATCTGATACAATTGATGCACTACAATCACTGCATATTGCTTAATTCTTTTTCATGGATGAATCCTGGCTTGGCCACCCAGAATCCTTTCGTTTTCCCGCTCATTGTGTGCCATCGCTAAGCGTGCCCCAGCCTGCATCAGTCCTTGCTGAGCATGCTACAGCCTGTTTTACCGGTAATAGGGTGACTCATCGGGTGACTCATCGTTCTACCCTTGGGTTGCGCAACCACGCCCACCCCTCCTCCGCTCTATTGTTCGGGTTTACTGAAGCGGAACGAACTTGGGTTCTTAGCAACGTACTTGGAGAAAATTCCTCGTGTACTTTTGGGGCCATCAATATTTTCAGGTTTTTATAATAAGCGTGTCATCCTCTTTCCAAACGTATAATTCTAATTTTTCTATGGCCATTATTAAGTAAACTCATAATTTATGAGCTTGTTGCGTCATTACCCCCCACAACATGAGTCATCGGTGACTCATGCTTTACCCTTGTCATGTAAGCGCTTTCCAGCTGGTTTAGCTCAGGCAGCAGTGACTCAACCGGTGGGTCGAGTCACATCATTATTTCAACACATCTTATTACACATTTTACATACCTATATCTGTTTAAACACTGATCAAATTTTATTATCCCCTTCAATTTTATGTTAAACAGCTCCACACGTTTGGGACTGTTATCACACTAAAACGTCAAGTTTTATACAGCCGTTCGCAAAAAAATTAATGACTAACCACTTTTAATGGTTGTGAATGACAATTTACATGCATATTTCTCATACCGTCAACCAAGTCTTGCATGTCGATTGTTCGCATATATGTACTCGTAAATGCCACACAGAATTATAGAAATTTCTCGGGAATAAAGCATTCAGCACTGGAAGTGAAAATAAACGGACATTCAGTGCTGGAGTTTTATTTTTGCTTTGTTCTCTGGCAAATACGCGTGGCTTTTTATCTACGTTGCAGAACTGTACCAGCTGAGAGTGGCGAGCCCGGTATGGCTATGCCGATCGAGCAAAAAATTGAATGTTCATTTTTTATTCCTAAACGATCAGTGTGGTCTTTGCGCTGTTTAATGTAGTATTAAAACAATTTCGGCACTAGTACACTGGACTTTAAAATATTTACGAACTTCGGACTTAGAGTTCTTCGTTAAAAGCGTAACGTAAACCGTTAGAAAGTCAAACAAATTGATTATTATAAGGCTTCTATTTTAGTATATTCTATTAATTTTATATGAATCTCACTTTTAAGGTTAAATATCCATCAAAATTATTGTTTAAAGTGACTTAGAAATCAATATCTAGTGCCCACAATTAAGTTTGCAAATTTAACGTTAAGGAATTTTGTTTTTTATTTTGAAAATTTTATTTAAAGGAAGGTGGCGCTGAAAAAAGAAATTGATTGAAAATTATGGCTCTGCATGAGATTTTTTCGCACCCAGAAGTTAGAGTGTATAAATCTACTCTAATTTCTAAGGCCTCGTTTTTTCTCGTATGCTGTCTAATTCTCACATTTGTATCTCCTTTGTTGTCCGTCTACAGAGCTTATGGTGAGTATTTTATGACTACTCTACGATTTATGTCAATTGGAGCTTAAGAACATGGTAATTTGTTAATACATTTCCTATTTGAAGGTTTCTTTAAATCAAGCACTGAGTAAACGAGTTATGGGGTTTTCAGGTCCTATTATTTTCCCCTCCTAATGTAACTTAAATTAATTTAAAAAATTTGAAATTTCATTCAGATGAGCGGAAGATGTATAAGCTGTGTTGTCTCGTTTATTTTCGATCGTTAAAAAATTTCAAAAAGGACTAGGCCTACACTAAAAACTCTTAATCACAATTCTAATATCTGAATGTTAAAATTAGAAATATTTTTAAATCAAATAAACTTCATAGTACTCGTATATTATGTAAACATAACAGAACAACGAGTGAAGTTGTCATTTTAGACTTAAACTAATAGAATAAATCAGCCTGAAAATGGTATTGTGATTTAAAAAAATTTAATATCACGATAAATAATTTACTCTAACTATAAAGTCATTACTTAATATTTTGATAAACTTTCTACATTTTTTCTTAAATGTTGGAGAGCTAGGCAAATATTTTATTGCTTGAAATACTTCAACTCTAATCACAAACTTTAAAAATCATTTTTTCTAGAGGACAAAAATTACTGACTAATTTCGATTTTTGATCTTGTCTTTTAGGAAAAACTCAAGCAATTAAGGGAATTTTATATTTTTAAAATAAAAAACTTTTTTTTACTCACATATAGCCAAAAATGCTTCAATATTTCTATTAACTATAATGCAATATTGAATAACTACGCTCTTTAATAGTTTTTTATCATCTTCAAATTTACTTCACCTCTCAAAACTTAGGCTTTTGGAAGAAGGAAAACTACTACACTGAGCAGCCAATGGTACGATTTAAGTACCAGGCCTTGTTGATCCTTAGCACCAGCACCAGGCATTGGACCTGGAGCACTATGACTAATCTGAATGCGTTGCAACAGGCCAATCTACTGGCTGTGCAGATGAAGGTCTCCGAGGCCGACTCAAACTTGGATGGAAAATATGAGTCGCTGTCAGTGCAAATTGAGGCGCCTCTGGTATCAGGAGAAAATATTCTGGCCGCCAAGCTTATTTTACTATTTGACTATGAACTCTCGGTGAGTTTAGGGACAGATAATCCCTAATTACTGATATACTTTATTAATCAATTACCCAGACGTCCGATTTATGAAATAATTCACAACCCAATGACCCAACTTAATGAGAATTGGCTTTCAAAACAATTTAAACATGAAACTCATTTAAGAGAATGTCCAAATTCGCTATGGAATGTATGGCCTACATAGACTACTCATCCAGTCAGCCAGGCGCCTCACTGTCAGCCACTGGCCAACTGAGCTTCAAACAGAAGACGCCACTGAAATCGTCGGGAACGGATGTCCGCTACAATGTGAGTCCGACAAATCTGCTTTAAGCACATATTTAATCTAGTATTTAATATTTAATGTAACGCTCCATTCACCAACATATTTGTCCAGGTATCGGTGATACCAAGCACCAGTGCCATAAGTTCAGACTACCAACTTTCGAAGATATTTACTGATTATCAGAAACGAAATGGTAATGGTTTTTATGTATGTACTGTGTAACAGAGAATTGCTAACATTGATGTACATTAGGCAGGGGACAGAGGAAATTAGTTGATGTACATAGGTATTTTTAGGGGTAAGAGATTCTGGCTTATCTATGTACTCACAGTCCAAAAGGCTAGGGTAGAGAATCAATTTTACGTACACTTACGCTCGTAGCTAAACACCCATAATTTTGTATGCGCAGCTAGCGCCATGTTTGACAACGCCGTGTACATCTGGGAGACTGGCCGACCGACTAACGAGCCATTTAAGTTGAACGCCACAGTCTACTATCCGCCAGCAAGAATACTCTACCTGACTGGTTTCTGGCAGCTAATCAAATGGGCCTGGGTGCAGTACGTGCCGCTACTGCTCGTGTTTCTATTTGTTTTCGACCGAATGAAGGTGTTTGTCTTTCAGAACCAGATTATTGGAACGCTGGTACTGCGGCCTAAGGTTCCTTGCAAGCGTCATGACACTTAATGCTTGTAAAATACTAGTAGAAGCTCCGGATTCAATGACAAAGTAATATGACGATTTATTATATAGAACATAATTTTAGTTTGATACCTTTGAATAGCTCATTTTAAAACAAACGTATGGTATTATAAATACAAAGTTTTTTGGATTTTTCGTTGTAATAATAAACAGCATACCAAAAGCAAATTGTTGCTCTGGAATTTCGGGCTGGCCCGAAAAGTACAAATCTCAAATTTTCTCGTACAGCCAAATATGTTATAAATGTGTTTTTTCTCATAAAAATCTTAACTGTTTCTTCCAGCGATTCTATAGCCATCACTAAGAAAGGCAGTCTGTACTGTTTTGTTGATATTACACTCGTAGATAAGAGTCGGTTTTAAGACTAAGAGGGCTTCAAGCAGTAGTCGCCGGTATAAAAATTTGTTAAACTACTTAGCTAGTAGTATAAAAGCTAAATCTGCGGGAGGGCTGTAGGCACTTTGACGCTTGAAGCGACATCGTCCCACAACCAGCGACAGGGCATGACTGTCCATTGCGCTGACTCCTGAAGCGCGTTCAGTCACACTAAATACGGTATGCAGGCATAGACACAAACCCAATCCGGCATCCAGTCACGCACTCACATAGGGTGTACAAGCCGGTAATTCCAGGCATGTACACTCTCTATGCCTTGGGGGGTTGCCCTCATGGGCGTAAATTGCACAACTGGCCCATAGCCCAACCAATTCGTGCACAAGGCCCCAAATTAATGTGACCCTGCACACGAAACCGCGCTAGGGAAAATGGCCAACCTAAAACGCGGGGTCAAACCTGGGACCAGTGGCACACAAGGCAGACGCGCTAGACCACCGAGCCACTCGCCCTCGAACTTTTTTAGCTATAGTAGTATGATGCAATTGCATTCTTGCAAAAATCAAGCCAAATTAAATTATAAAAACAATTCTTAAACTAAATTACGTACCAAAATCTGTTTTTTTCTGTCCTACCACGTTAAAGTCCCTCACTGCCTCAGTCCAATAAGCGCATAGCTTCAATATAAACGGGAGCACTAGATGGATTCTGACAGACAAATGAAATAATGCTGTCCCAGCTGATCATACTGGCCGTCCTATCGGCCACCTGTTCAGCTGCCGCTAGAGTAGTCGAGTTCTCCTTTATTGGCTGCTTTGTTGACAATATCCCAAGAGACCTCGGCGAACTGCTGGGAGTCAGCAGCATTGGTGGTTACGCCGTTCAGTCTGACAAGGTTAGCCGCGGCGAGAATTCGCGCGAGTTCTGCCGGGATCTGTGCTCTCTTGGCGGTTTTCCCTACTTTGCGCTGCAGTATCGCAACTATTGCTCGTGCGGCAAGTCCTACGGATTGTACGGGCCAGCTGTTGAGTCGGACTGCGCGCTGGCCTGCTCCGGTAACTCGTCGCAGATTTGCGGCGGAGGCTGGCGTAACTCGGTTTGCTCTGACTTACCCGAGTAAGTGGCCTTTCTTCATCTTCACCAATTCGTTGGTTCCTTTGTTTGTCCGTAACAGTACAAACTTGCGGTCCCATTTCAGATTCGAATATTTTCTCGGTATCACCAAGGCCCGGCCAGACAGTGGCGGCCCCGCTGACTTTCTGGACTTTCGCTGCAGACCTGAAGCTGCACTGTCTGGCCGAATGCCTAGCCAAAGCATCGGAATGTCAGGGCGTGATTTTCTCTGACCAGCAACGGCTGTGCCACCTGCTCAGGTATTCCCATTTGCCGGCCAGTCTCGATGGCACCGATGGAGTTTACTTTGCACGTGGCTAAGACTGAATATACGGAATTCTATAGACATTCATAACTAGGGGCTTAGCCGGGGGGGCAAGATGCGCCACCGCCCCAAAATTCGGAATTCTGGCTCTGCCACTGTTTATAAGTTAACCCTTTCTGAGGTTGGTTGTAAACTTGCTGGGGTTGTTTGTTAAATTTTTTAGGGTTGTTTTTAACTTGCTAAGGGTGGTTGTTACCTTACTGAGGGTGGTTGTTAACTCGCTTATGGGGGTTGTTAACTTGCTGAGAGTGGTTTTTAACTTACTGAGGGGGGTTGTTAACTTGCTGAGGGGGTTGTAAACTTTCTGCTAAACATGAATCTGAATCTCGTGGGTGAAATTTCTTTGGACACGTTTTTAGTGCTTACATTCAGGACCCCCCGGAGAGGGGTCTAAGGGCGCTACTAATCTTGCTAACAGTTTCCTGACCTATCTAGAAAACGCATGTATTTAAGATGTATGCAAACACTGCAAAAAGAAAATTTTTGTAATACGAGCTACGAGCATGTACTAACAGCATGATTTCTCACATCGAAAAAAATTTTCTGATTACAACTAATTTATTACTTTTTTTGCCACCTTGAAAGCAATAATTCCTGAACCCAGCCGAAACCATACGCAATAAGAGACAGGGTCTGGTCCCAATTGCTTTGCGAAGATGGGATGGCTAAATTTTCATAATTTTTATCATTTTTGTCATTGTTTTAAAAATTTAGCTCACTATCAAGTCTCCTCGCCATATTCCGGTCTCTGCTTGCTCCCAATTATCCAGTTTGCTATGGTTTTGACTGCAATGATGTATGCGTTATTCCACGCCTAAACGATTGAGCAGCGCCTAGTACTCAGCTTGCAGCTGCCAGACTGATATTGTAGTGTTCATTCAGCCTCGTCCACTGCAGTCTGTTGTCAGATTTCTTCCCCACACCCATACCTGCAGAGCGCATGGCAACGCATGAAAATACATTTTTTTTCATTTTACAGTCGCCACTGAGTCGACATTGCTCGTTAAAAATTTTTCAATTCGTACTGGCTTAGGGGTGATGTTGCTCCAATTTCTAGCTGTTTTTTAGCGACTGAAAGATATGCTTTGTTTCGTCAAACAGGGGGGGGAATCACAACAGCAATGGTCGAGACAGCGGGAAAATAGTCCTGAAAAAGAATGCAGATGCAGAGGATAGAAAACACAGTAATGCATGGCAGCAGCCGGAAAGCAGAAGGCCGGGTTGAGCCATCAGCCGTAGCGTTATTCGTCAAAATCAATAGTGGAGGGTTGGCAAGACCAACAGAAATCGCATTCAACATTGCAAGGTAATTGCTGGCAGGTTTTTAAAGAGATTTTTCTTTGTTTTGAAAATAAAAACTCACTACTTATTTACATTGTCATTTACCGGTTAACTGACCAAATTAATGCCAACTTAAAGACTCACAACTGAAGAAAGCTGTACCAATAGAAGGCTTCCTGTACAGTCCAGAGTTCTAGTTTGAGACGTCCATGGAACAAACGTTCAAAATCTGCATGAGTAAGACGAAGGAAAAAACACCTGGCGGGCAATCATGCTATACAGCACATCGTCAAAGAAGAAGACATCATCGCGGTAAAGCGAGGCTGTACAGGCGATAAAGACTATCGGCTGTCTTTGTCGACAAGTCGACTAGGCTACAAGAGGAGTTTTAGCCTAGTGGCTAGGGTGCCTGCCTCATGACCGGAAGGTCGTGGGTTCGAGTCCCGGCCCTAGGAGACAATTTGTGCCCTAGAGCAAGGCACTTAATCCCGCATTGCTTCAGCCCACCCAGCTGGAGATCGGGTACCAGTTTGAGCTGGGTAAATTTAGTGTGGGTGTTGCGGCCCCTCCAACACGTCAGGCTGAAAGCTGTACACAGTCCTCGGATGCGCCGCGCGACTAGCTGCGGCTGTACCTTGGGCAGTACATCTGATCGAAAGGTCGGGTGTCTAAATTTATTTATTATTATTATTTATTTGTCGACAAGTACGAGGCAAAGGGCGGCGTGACCACCAAACCAAGAGGATAGATTAGGTAGATAAAAAACACCCCGAGTAGAAGTAACAAGCTCAGATCGCTTTGCATGTTTGTTACTGACTCGAATTCGCTGTACTGTTCATCAAAGAAGAGATGATGGCAAAGAAAAATTGAAAATTGTAGTGTTGATTGAGTCTAGGTGCCTTTCCTTCCCCAGAATTATATTAGATTTTCGCACTGATCAAAGGCGGCTCAAAATTTTCAACTTATGCAGAAGTAGCACTGAATTGAACACCCCTTTTAGAGACATACATGCAGCATCAAGAGACAGAAGATAGTTTTACCTACCGGATTGCTATAATTAGTATAATAACTTGCTTTAATGATTGTACTAATTCGGACAGTTACTGAACCTCCGCATCATTTTGAAGCTAAGGCTGTTTAGGTCCATACCATCTGTTTATGACTATCTCTCATGAAGCACAAAAAATATAGCTTACTACATGAATAGTCGTAAAGAAGACTCTTCTTCTTTGGTCACGACAACTTCATACTTAATACTTATTATTTTTTCTTTCTGCTAAGAGGTGTACAGAGCAAACACAAGAGGGGTCGGGCCTCTTAATAGAAGAACTTCAGCGCAGCTTCTTACTCACAAGATTCGCACAGGCTGAAGCAGGAATTAATGGGCACAAAGGTGGCACACGCTGTGCAATTGGTGAAGAGACAGAAAGAGGTGAGAGGGTGCTGCAGTCTTGGGTGAACTGTCTGTGCAGCCGGGGGAGGGTAGACACAATACAAAAAACCTTAATATACAAGAGGCCTGGAACCAGTGCAGCTCCGAGCTCTGAATATTCATCTCTAGCGAAACCGGTTCAGCCGCTCCATACCGAATCTTCTTACACCATGGCCAACCCGAACGCTGTCCTAGCCGACATCAACAAATACGACAAAGACCAGCTGAACCACGTCCAAGTGGCCGAGAAGACCGTCCTACCCGATCGTGAGCAGGTTGAATTGGAGCGCAAAGAGGCCCAACTGCGTCAGGAGATCGAGCAGGGTCGCCAGCTGAATCACGTGACCAAAGTGGAGGAGAAAATCGCTCTGCCAGACGCTAGCGATATTGCTCAGGAGAAACAGGAGCACCAGCTGCGCCAGGAGATCCAGGCCAGGCACAAGATGAACCATGTGGACGTGACGGTGCGAAACAGCCTGCCGAATGCGGAAGCGATCGCTCAGGAGAAACAGGTGAGTCTAAACACTGTGTGTGAATGTCAGTCAGTCAGGCAGTCAGTCAGTCAGTCAGTCTGTGATTCCCAACGCGCGCCCACTCAGGAGCACCAGCTGCGCCAGGAGATCCAGGCCAGGCACAAGCTGAACCATGTGGACGTGACAGTGCGAAACAGCCTGCCAAATGCGGAAGCGATCGCTCAGGAGAAACAGGTGAGTCTAAACACTGTGTGTGAATGTCAGTCAGTCAGGCAGTCAGTCAGTCAGTCAGTCTGTGATTCCCAACGCGCGCCCACTCAGGAGCTGCAGCTGCGCCAAGAGATCGAGGCCGGCAGGCCGTTGCGCCACGTTGATCTCGTTGAGCGCAACAGCCTGCCGGATGCGGAGGCCATTGCGGCCGAAAAGAAATCTTCATAAATAAGAATTAAAAGTACAACCGTACTGGAACTGATGGACTCTGAGAAGATTGGCCATGTGCGCTGTATATTCAAGAACCGGACATCCAGAAAGAACCAGTAATTCCTTTACTACGATTACATGATATTAATTTTTTGGCCGTTTTTGTGTATAATCGTTCTCTGAATATGATCGTAGTTAAAAATACGTAATCTACGAGTACAATTTAACTACCATCAATACATTTAACACTTTTATGTTTCTATATGCAAATTAACTTTCCGAAAGAAACACACTGCTTATAGAGTTGTCGATACAGACTTGCAAAAATTTATTTTTGTGCATAATTTCTGGTGCCTATAACGTCATAGTTTGTCGAGTATTTAGATCATAGGTACCTAGTTAAACTCAGTGAAATTCAGCTTTGCTAATGTTGTTATTGCTGCTCTGCACTATATTGAGACAATGATAAAACGAGAGTTGTACGTATGTGTACAGGCTCGGGGTTTACTGCTTATAAAACGCTTCGAGTTTAGACAATTTGTCTTCTAGAGGCTATTTTGTAGCTAAAGCGCGTAAACAATAAGTTATTTACATCAGGTTGGGCATTACAAAAAAAACGTGACTGGTTGATGAAAACTATGCACAACCATTTTTCATCCACAATATACATTTTCATACAATAGCTCTATAAATGAACATTAAAAAAAGTGATTAAAACAGTCCCGTATAACTTGTCACCAAAAATAGAATTTGAGCAAAAAGTAGGTGAAGCTTGAACTGTACACAGTGTGAGACATTTATGAGGGACTTTTGTGAGTAAGTATAACAGAGATGCCTTTTCATCTCATTTAATTACCATTCTGACACACGCCTTCTCGTCTCGTGTGCACACCTAGCTGACGCATCAATTCACCCACAGCTTGTGCGCACACCTAGCTGACGCATCAATTCACCCACAGCTTGTGCGCACACCTAGCTGACGCATCAATTCACCCACGGCTTGTGTGCACACCTAGCTGACGCATCAATTCACCCACGGCTTGTGTGCACACCTAGCTGACGCATCAATTCACCCACGGCTTGTGTGCACACCTAGCTGACGCATCAATTCACCCACGGCTAGTGGGCACACCTAGCTGACGCATCAGTTCACGGCTTGTGCGCACACCTAGCTGACGCATGAATTCACTAATTGTGCGCACACGTAGCTAACACACGCCTCATCGTCTCCGACGTGACACACGAATTCTAGTGTTTAAATAAATTATAATACCGAAGGTACTGGCTCAAAGCAGTAAATAATTAATGAGCATGATATTCACAAATATGCAATACAAAAAGTTAAAATAACACTGCACATAACGAGTATATGCATAGATTTATTTTGCCAGTACCAAAAGCAGCAGTATGACAACCGCGTAACTATAAATTGTTTATAAATGGGCATACAATATAGCAACTCAATTCATTTAGACAAAATAAAAAATAAAAAAGCGGAAAACTCGAACAAGCAATCAAATCCAGCTCAAATACTACTCAGATTAAGTAGCTAATCGGTTTGACGCTGTACAAAATTTTATATACTGAATATATAGAAGACCAAAGCAAAATGGTTAAGACAAACTGATGAATATGAGGGCAGGGAAGTAGAGGTCAAAGCTTATTAGATAAAGCGATTATATATGTATAATGAAGACATAAATAAAATAATAATAATAATCGAACAAATGAAAATATTATTTTTATTAAAAGTATAGACCAGCACATCTAACTTATGGTCAGTCAGGCATCTACGAAAGACCAGAATGCTACGAAATCTCTGAATTGTCTGCACCAACTGCTTAACTGGTTGTTATTTAATTTTAATCCGACTTAGTGAGGAATCCAATTAAGCCATGGGGGTTGGGTTTTCGAATATTTTGTTGACACTTAATGCCTTAATCTTATGTCAATCTAGGTGTTAGTATCTGAATATGAACAAGTATTAAATTACTGAATCAGCCCAACGCGGCTGATTAACCATGTTTGTACACAAATCTACACGCTTACTCAACAAGAACAGCCGCCAGCAGCCGCCGCCGATGGCTGCTGGTTTTGACCGCTCAGAGCGATGCCATCGGGACCGGCCGCCTCCCACAGGCCGGGAGTTTGTATGATTTTTTCAACTAATTCTTCGAATGCGGTTTTGACGCCTTCGCTAGTCTTGGCGCTGGCCTCGATGAATAGCATGTGATGCCGGCGAGCGAAACGTAGGCCCTCGTCGCGGCTCACTTCGCGGTCAGTCTGGCAAGGAGGGTGTTCGGGTCAATGCAGCGAAGCAGAATTCTCAGAGGAAAGACAAGCAAAACTAGAAGCTTACTGGAGAAGGGCGACCCACTAAAGACCTGGAGAGGAGAAACGGGTAACCCACTAAAGACCTGGAGAGGAGAAACGGGTAACCCACTAAAGACCTGGAGAGGAGAAACGGGTAACCCACTAAAGACCTGGAGAGGAGAAACGGCGACCCACTAAAGACCCGGAAAGAAGAAACGGGCGAACCACTAAAGACCCATAGAGGAGAAACGGCGACCCACTAAAGACCCGGAAAGAAGAAACGGGCGAACCACTAAAGACCCATAGAGGAGAAACGGCGACCCACTAAAGACCTGGAGAAAAACGAATTAGTGGTGACGGAGCAAATTAATTAAAAAAACCTAAAAGACCTAAAATATGTTTAGATATGATAATGAAGATTCTTACACAGTCAATCTTGTTGCCAACGAGCATCTTAACCAGGTTATTTCGGTTAGCAAAGGTGGCTAGTTCGTTAAGCCAATTTTCTAGCCGCATAAAAGTATCTTTTTTAGCCACATCGTACACAAGAATGACGCCCTGAGCGTTGCGATAGTAACTAGGAGTTAGGGTGCGAAATCGCTCCTGGCCAGCTGTGTCCTGCATTCAATGTTACACACGTAAACTGGAACTAAATGGGTTTATTTATTTAAAAAATTAATAACAGGGGGGCTAATAAAAATACTCACCCAAATAGCCAGTTTGGCTTTGTTTCCATCAACAGTTATGGTTTTAACCTTGAAGTCAACGCCTGAAATGTGACATAATAAGCAAAAGGAATAGGAATTTGCTTGACTTTCAGTTTGTTCCATTTAGTATAGCAGGTATAAATTATTTAGTTAACATACCAATAGTGGCAGGCTGATCATTATCGAAGGTATCATCCACAAATCTGAGAAGCAAACTAAAATTTTATTAGGAGATTAGTTTGCAAATATTTAAAAACAGTATTGAAATGCATCAAGAATGTATAAAAATAAGTAAATAAATTATATTATCTTTTTAAACTATATCATGATAAGTAAAATAAAATGAATAAATAATTATATGAGACATTATAAATTTTAAGAAAGTTAAAATAATTTGCCATTAGCTTATACATAGATAAGCAATGAATAGTGACTGCCAAATTTATAATTAATTAATAATTAATAAGGTTTAACTAATCCCTATTGTGCTAGGTTTCTTGCAAGGTGCAGGATACAATTTTATATCTTGCTCCCAATTTTAGGATTTGATTTTCAATGACCCAAAATTGTACAAAAATATGGGGAAAAAATCTGGATGAAAAATTGTATCCTAGGTCAAACTTTAGAATGTAATTTAGAAGGTCAAGATGCAATAAAATTCCTACAAGAAACCTAGCTTCTGCAAAAAATATATTGCATAACAAAAACAATATATTTTTTAAGATAAGCAGTATTTCTAGCAAAAAATATATATGAGGTTCCATAAATAAGTCTAGACTATACCTTTATAATCAGTTCAAAAAAGGTAAATCTCTTCCTAAATTATCTTCTAAAAGCTAAATACTCTAATTATTGGAATTATAGCTTCATATTTAAAATATTACTAATTCTATTTTTTATTTTACTCACTTGATCTACAAACAGTTACTTAGGTTAGGCCTTGTCTATTAAAATATCTTTCTAAAAATACATCTAAAATCATTTTTTACAAAATACTAATTAGGCCTAGGGCCTAGTTAATCCCTCTACATACATCTTCAGGTTCTAAACTTTATCATAATTCCTTACCTGGACTTTCCAACTCCACTTTCACCTATTATAAGTATTTTTAAGGTCGTTAGTACATCAGTTTCCATTTATATTGTTTTTTCTTAAAGAAAATTATTATTGCAGCTGCTTACGACAACACTGTTGCACTAGTATTAGTCCCTAGGCTAGAAAAAAATTCTGTTCAAACAATTATTTTAGTTATATTTTGCTGATTCTAAGTTTCACTGTCAGATTGTGATAAATCTCTCAAATTTGCAAACTATAAGCAAACAATATTCTCTAGTCTAGGCCAAGGGCCTACCTAGTACCTGATAATAATTTAGATTGTGATACGATGAACTTTAAGTTAAATTTACTGCAAGAAACAAAACACTACAATAGACTAAAGTATTCCTCCAGGACAGATAATTACACTGGAAATTTTAATGGAACAGCGTTTTGACGTGCAACAGGTTAATTGGCGATACGCAATGTAATGGTTTCCCGATTGATATTCAGATTGATATTCGAAATCCGAAAATTTTTCAAAAATAAACAAACCTCTATACCTTAAACTTTACATTCTCCATAGAGCAATCGAGATGTGCACTTGAGTCGAATTTCCAGTCAAACGGATGTACAGGACCGGAGATAATCACCTGAAAGTGGTGCTCGCTATCTCCGTAGTGTATTTCCCAGGGCTATATCCATATTCGCCGGAGAGCTACTTAAACTAAAGCTACAGAGCTGAAACTTTATATTCTCCATAGAGCAATCGAGATGTGCACTTGAGTCGAATTTCCAGTCAAACGGATGTACAGGACCGTTTATAAACGGTACTGATTCATTATATTTTTTGTCTTCAAGAATCATTTACTTATTATTTACTTGGAATCATTTGGCTAGAAAAAATTTAAAATCATACTTTTCGAATGCGCATGTTGAATTCTGGTTTAAGGTTGTGAAGGACCAACTCAATGCAGATAAGCCAAAAGTCACGGTCCTAAAATTGGTCGCCACGTTTGTTCCACTGGTACAGCAAAAAGTTCACGAAAGTATCTTATTTAGCCGAGTGCCTAAACCAAGATTCTGTCGCAAAAAAGACAGCAAATGCACAGAGGAGTCCGCTGCTGAAAACTGGGAGAGGCGCAAGACAAAAGGAACGTCGCGAAAAAGGAAATTTATTGGCAAGGATAATAATGATTTTTTCGCAAAGCTCGTAACAGCAGAATCAAGGAAGCCTAGAAGAGCAACTCATGCGGTGCCTAATCGTGGGCTTTTTATTTTATCGAGTTATCCAAATTTTCCGATTCTGGAGTCTCATAGAAAAAGTCTTGAAGGAAACAACTGGCTGGATTTTTCAGTGAGTTGACACCTATTACATCACTGGCTAGCTAAATGCAGCGCTAATTCTAATTTTTTTCTTTAGATTCTGCTTGCTTACATTAGCTGTTTGGCTTCTCGTTCCAATGGTGCTTGCTTGCTTGCCCAGGAGGAATTCAAGTGTCTGGTTTCATCTACGCCGAAACTATCACCGGAAGATGAAAACAGCAACGTGCTTCGAGTACTCACCGATCGGTTTTTTGATAAGTTATTAAGTGCTGCTTCGAAAATAACTATCCTTTGTCCGACTTGCAAACCCAAGAATTCGATTTCATTTCTCTAAGCATCCCTTGTCTGCTCTGATGACACTTTAGATTGTCACCAAGATCTTCATCCCGATATACACCGGCTCCAACTTTTACTTAATCTACATATCAGTTAAACAACAAACAATTCAAATCATCGACTCATCCAGTAGGCCTCGGACGAATTCGGTTGAACTTCAAAAACTTGTTCAACAGTGGAAGTAAGTGGACTGACACGGAGTTGCTACATTATTAAATTAGTCAGCCAGTCAGGCAGTCGGGCAGTCATTCAGTCATTCAGTTAGGTCATTTCAGTTAGATCATCTCAGTTATGTTATGGTGCGGAACAAACAATGTGCAGAACGTGTGGCTTACTGGATGCCAAAAAACAGTATCTCAAACACTCGATTGGGTAAGGGATAACTGCATTCAATACACACTGAATGAGTTTTGCTTTTGAAAGCTTAAAATGGGCTTTTTCACGGTTCAGGGAAAACTATGAGTGAGCATTTACAGCAAATAATATTCTAAACGTAATGCGAAGTGCGTCTCAATTTTATTGATCAATTATTAATATGTATTGATCTAAATTGAAGTTCTGTTCCAGCTAAGGAACTCAATTCATCATGCTTCTTCGCTTAGGTCGAATGTCCATCGTGCTTATACTGAGATCATGCCATGTGCGCAGTGGATGCACTGACGGCAACCAATGTAACTGAGTTCGTCTGCTGCAACTGCTAGAAGCTATTCGGCTCCTAATTATTTTCAAATTTTCAGCCTTACTCCTAGCTCTTCCAGACGCCATGCGGAAATGCGACATAATTTTAATAGGTGACTGCGCAAGTAATGTACGTAATACTGTACTTAATTTATAACGAAAAGCTAGTGAAATGGGTTGAATTCACTGCAATTACTGCAAAATTACGCACCACCTATTAAAGGAGAAAAGCCGAGAGGTTTGCATCTTTTACACAATCATAATAACAAATGCGGGACGAGAAAACTTAAGCCAGAACTCAAATATTGACGACGCTATGGCCCAAGCACGTACAGATAAAATCACAATTTTATACCCAAAATAAGGTACACACAAAATTTGGGAAAAATACAGACGATAAAGACAAAATAAAAGAAAAGAGAAGGTGCACCTGGACCTGCTTACAAAATTTATTATATGGTTAGCTTGTTTTATGTTTATGTTTCATTTCAAATTGTTCAAATTTCAGCTTTTAAATGTCAAATTGTTCCATTTCGTTCCGTAAAATTCATTATGCCTAAACAGATTACTAACTGAGTTCTACTTGTCCTTGTTTGCGCTCAAATGGTAAAGCCTTGGGGATTCTTGAAGACCAAAAATATAATGAATCAGTACCGTTTATAAACGGTAGTAGGAAATACACTACGGAGATAGCGAGCACCACTTTCAGGTGATTATCTCCGGTCCTGTACATCCGTTTGACTGGAAATTCGACTCAAGTGCACATCTCGATTGCTCTATGGAGAATATAAAGTTTCAGCTCTGTAGCTTTAGTTTAAGTAGCTCTCCGGCGAATATGGATATAGCCCTAGGAAATACACTACGGAGATAGCGAGCACCACTTTCAGGTGATTATCTCCGGTCCTGTACATCCGTTTGACTGGAAATTCGACTCAAGTGCACATCTCGATTGCTCTATGGAGAATGTAAAGTTTAAGGTATAGAGGTTTGTTTATTTTTGAAAAATTTTCGGATTTCGAATATCAATCTGAATATCAATCGGGAAACCATTACATCGATACGCACTAGAAGTCTGAAAGTTGCTTTTTGGCTGTTTAAAAAAACTGCAAAATTCTTAGAATGCCTTGCGAATTAAAGCAAAAATTTGCCACAAGAGAGAGAAAATTGCTTAAATGTGGTTAATTTAGGCCTCTGATTAACTATATGTTCGAATTCGCTATGCCACCTTAACTGACAACCAAGTAAATCGCAAATAAGTTTGTAAAATTCCAATCAATCTTTGGACACAGGAGCGCGTACACTTATGGCAAAATAAGCAATCTATGTTTACATATTATCCTTGATTCCGATGCACAAATATTTTCTTTCTACCATTAGTAGGCTGCAGCAAAATTATGGTCTCCCGAGCAGCATAAAATCCTTCCGTTTTTTTTACAAAATCTTTTAAATAGAAAGAAAATCTCTGCGAGCAGTTGGAAAATTTTTGAGAGCAGTCGGAAAATCTTCCCCCAGCAGTAAAGTAGAGAAACCCGAACAGACAGAAAATCCCCTCAAGCAGTTAGGTTTTAGATAATCCCTTTCGAATAGTCGGAAATCCCCCAATCAAATAGAAACTTTCCTGAGCAGTTAGAAATCCACTAAACAGATCGAAAAGTTCCCAGAGAAGAAAATTTTTGGTTAAAAAATCTCCCCAAGGTAAAAAATCCCCCCAGCAGACAGAGAATCCCCCAAACAGACAGAAAATCTCCCGAGCAGTTAGAAAATCTATCCGAGGCACTTGAAATTCTCCCGGAGCATTTAGAAAATCTCCTTCGAGCAGTTGAAAATCCCCCAAGCAGTTAGAAAGTCCCCTTTTACTGGACGCTCACGACGACTTCGCCCTACTGTTTTTGTATAAGGCGTTACCCCTGTATCGAATCAGCAGCTTTGTGAGTTTGTTGTTGTTGTGCTTTGTTGTACCCAGACTCTCGACTTTATGCTACTGCCAGTAGACACATAGCAATTTCAATAAAAAGCTGACGAAACTCTGAACATGATTGACAGGCTAATACTCAATGAAATCGCTGGAAAATGCAATTATCTGAATTTTTGTTCCTCAGTGAATGCATGGCCGAGTATGATAAAGTGATTTGCATCCAGCGAACCCTGCCCAGCTTGCAGTTCTTTTGTCTTTTAAAAAATGAATAAAGCATGAAGGACCTTCCAAATATTATTCTTGCCTACCTTCCCAAGCGACATTCTGTCTCCTCAGATATGTTACAGGACTACATAGCATAAAAAATGCTCATCAGATCCAGACGGCTGTCACGGATCAGAGATGCGCTTCTGATCTGTTTTCGTTGATTTCGATTGTGGGTTAAAAAATTACCTTTCGGCTCACATCAACGTATTGGCTGCTGACAGGTTGCCATCATCAAGCTGAAAATTAATCTGTACATATCAAGTCACTTGAATCAAAAACTTAATTTGTCTTCACTTTTTGATTAAGCACTCAGGGATCTTTCTTGTATGAGAAATCTTACCTTAATAAATATTGTCTTCATAAGGTCTAGCTTTTCTATTTCATTTGGAGCCATATTTGTGGAGGCAATTACTTTAATTCGTACAGATTATAATTTAATCAGGTGCGTCTTTAACAGAACAACAATAAGGAAAACAAGAATTGTTGACAAGAATAAGCTGACAGTTGAAACAATATATAACATTATTACAAGTAGTGCATCTTGTTGATTTTTTCGATTATTCTCAAAAAAATTTGAGAATTTTTAGCGAGAAGCTAATGCCCAACAAAAATTCAGACACCCGACCCTTCGACCAGATGTGCGGCCCCCGGCACAGCCGCAGCTAGCTGCGCAGGGTGTACAGCTGCTCAGTCTTGACGGGCTGGAGGGGCCGCAACACCCAATCTAGATTTACTCAGCTCAAACTGGTACCCGATCTCAGCTGGGTGGACTAAAACAATGTGGGATTAAGTGCCTTGCTCAAGGGCACAAATTGTTTCCTAGAGCCGGGACTCGAACCCACGACCTTCCTGTCCCCTGGCAGATGCTCTAGCCACTGGGCTACAGCTTCTCTCTAGGGCCCAGCAATGCAGAAAAGAAAGCCTAATAAACTTCAACGTTATGCAGCGCTTCAACCGTGTTATCGTCTTTAGCAGTTTCTTCTTCAGCGACACTAGCTGACTTGATCAGCCTTGGCTTTTGCAGCTCAAGTTCACCGTCCGCCTCAGGCTCATCCAGACAGACTGGGCTTCTTCGCCTCCGGCGACTCTCCTCGGAGCGGCCGCGTCCAAGTTGCGCCTTACGGCCATTTGCGCTCGAGCGGTGGCACAGCATGCCAAGACAGACTTCGAAGAAGATTGAGTTAAAAAACATGTACAAAAAGAAGTTATGCGCGGAATTAAGGGTCAGTAGAAAATCTGTTATCTCTCGAATAATCCGCTGAGCATCGGTGTTGACCTCGTGGTAGCCGAGTCCATAGAGCGTCATCGCCGCATCCGGCAGGGCAAAGACGATAAACAAGCAAATAACAATGACAAGCATCAGCGTGATGCGGTTGCGAGCTGCCAGACGCCGGTTGGCCCGAGTTTTCCGCACGTTCACTATGATGCAAGCGTTCAGAACGGTCAAGATAACCAAAGGAACGATGCAGCGAAAGCTAGATTGAAATTTTGAGTATCTCGAAGCGAAATACTTCGTCCATAGTTGCGTTACATTCAGCGTTAGTTGCACGTGACTAGCGTTAGCATTTGACACGGGAACTTTCTCGTAGCGCAGACCAATAGGAATATTGACTAGCAGAACCAGCAGGGCAATCACACTGCTAGCGAGCGTTGCCTTGCCAACCGTCAGGGCGCCGCGGCAGGCGGTGGGAAACACAATCATGAGAAACCGTTCAAAAGCGACTGCAACAGTCATCCAGGCTGCCACGGTGGAAGCGTACTGGGATAAGAAGTAGCCCACCTGGTAATAGTTCACGTAGATGATGTCCTCACTGCCGGCGAAGAAATACTTGCAGATAACGCTGGGCGTGTACATCAGGTCGTTAATTAGCTTAATCAGATCGCCAAAAGCCAGAACTAACAGGTAGATGTTTGTCGACGTGCGCATCTTTCGTTTGGCAAACACCAACAAGCATAGAATGTTGCAAACGATGCCAACGAGACAGACGAGAGGCACCAGGCCGAGTCCAGTCACCATCTGTATCCAGCGGTACGCGAGCTGACTGCCGTTCGCTAGGGCGAAGGTCGCATTGGCGTTGCTGTCATTGACAATCCGTGTAGCTTCAATGCTCGCCATACTGTTAGAGATCTACTGAATACTGCCAAAGCTATGCAACGGGGTTAGGTGTAACAGGGCAAGACGCGAATAGGATGCTATTTATAAATGAGGATTTTCGAGCGGGGGGGGAGAATGATCCAATACGAGCTAGCTGCGTTGGATTTGGTGAGCTGAATGATACGCAGATCTCCGTTCAGTCATTTTTTTGCGGCCCGATTTTTTTTGCGCGCATAGAAAAGGCATTTTAATTTTGGTCAGGGCACGTATAAATTGAACGAAAGTAATTAGTTACTCAATCAAACTAACCTCTTCTTCTGTCACCTCAGTTATTCATTGGTATTTTAAAATTCGGTACATTTTTTAGACAACATTCTGAAACATTTTTTGGCCTATTTAGAAAACTGTGCAAATCAAGAAGTACCTTTGTGGCATTTTATAGCAAATATATAATTCACGGACTCACTTGAAGACTTTCGTCACTCTTTTAGGTGGTTGAGCTGCGGTTAGAATGTAGAGTTAAAGGTGTTTAGAGCCAGCCTTTAGGACGTTTAGGTTTGTTAATCTGTGTAGGTGATTTGGCTACCGGATGTGCGATGTAGGTGGACAGGAGTTTTAGCCCAGTGTTTAGGGCGTCTAACTTATGACCGGAAGGTAGTGGGTTCGAACCCCAACTTCGCCAAGACATTTTTTCTCTTGAGAATTCATGCTGGTGCTGTTAGCTAGCTGAGGGGGGGTCGTTTTGCATACCCAAAGTTTCAAATCGGATTGGTGCACATTAAGCTCCACTTTATGCATTTGCATTTTGTTTGTGAAGTTTTTTGTGTAATTTTGGGTTTGTTAACGCCACCTAGATGCGGCCGCCCTGGGTTGTACATCTGGTCTAAAGGTTGAGTGTCGAAAAACTATTAAAAAATTCTGTGTAGCAAGCATAGCAGATTAAATAAATTTGCTACGTTCAAGTTCTCATGAACTTGTAACATTTCACATTCCGTGGCCCAAATCTATATAGACAGAAGTTGTGACCGTTCTGTCTTCCAGGGTCGGAAAAGAACTATTTTTATCGATGGCAAATTTATTAATGTGACCGAAAAAAATTCTTTTTAATTAGAACCATGTAAATATGAGATAATTCCGTCAGTAACTGTTCAAAAATGGAGGCCAGACCAGGCGATTCATGCCAGTTAGAATTCAAAGGTTTGCCAAATCTGTGGAATCTGTGCCAGCCAGTCTGTCCAGATGTTGAGTATGTCAAATATAGCTGCAGCCGAAATATAATCATCTTGTAGAGGCTGACAGCAGGTGTTGCAAGCCGCGCAAAACAGGCATTCGTGATTATTAGCTGCCAAGACTAGAGGCCGTAGTGATCAGGCTCAGGTGTTGCGAAGCCTTGCTGTCCCATTCAAACTGAATGACAGCCCTGATTAACGCGCATTTTGAAGCGCCATTTGCAACTTAGATTTTTTTCCTATACAATAAATTGAACTGATGAGCTGACGAGCTGCAAGAGTGACTCGCGGCAAGTCCCTGAACGGATGAAAAAAGAAATTGGCAGGTCGTATACTGGATCGTGTGATTTATGAAAAATGATGGCTCTGAATGGAAAATCACGAAAGTAACTCACACAGTTAGGAAACTACTAATTCCATTAGGGCTAAAACATCTATGACGAACTCTTCTTTCTTTCACCTGAGGAAAAGTTCGTGACAATATCGTAACAATTAACTGACATTTTGAACTCGAAAAATGCGTTTTAAAAAGAATCGAATTTGGAATTTAAACAAATTTTTATGTAGTGCATGGTACGGGCTGGAATAACTGGTGAGCAAATCTCAATTTAAGGCTGGAGTATGTTATCAGCAGAATGAACCTAATGTACAGTTGAAAAATGAAATGAAGACCCACAATCGGGTTCGCATTATTGATGCTAATTGGTTTTCTCTAGGTCAATGTTAGAACTCAGTTTTTGCTCAAATTTACTTTAAGGGATGTAAATGTAACAGGGGTTTTTTAATCTTAATGGTCTGACCGCTGTTACTACAGTCACTTTAATAGCGCTCTCCCCTAATTATTATCCCTACTACGAGTATAATTCATTAATTTTTCTCTTTCTGTCTAGGTAGCGCCCAGACAGTGTCGAGCGGCGAGCACTGTTTTTACCTGGATCAGAGGGTCACGGCCAGGATCTATCCTACTTCTTAATCCCCTATGGCCTCTTGGGCTTCAGAACTTAAGCTGTACTCTCAGCTCTTTAGCTGCATTCTTAGCTCTTAGCTGTACTCTCAGCTCTTAGCTGCATTCTCAGCACTTAAGCTGTACTCTTAGCTCTTAGCTGCATTCTCAGCACTTAAGCTGTACTCTCAGCTCTTTAGCTGCATTCTCAGCTCTTAGCTGTATTCTCAGCTCTTAGCTGTATTCTCAGCTCTTTAGCTGTATTCTCAGCTCTTAGCTGTATTCTCAGCTCTTAGCTGTACTCTCAGCTCTTAGCTGCATTCTCAGCTCTTAGCTGTATTCTCAGCTCTTAGCTGTATTCTCAGCTCTTAGCTGTACTCTCAGCTCTTAGCTGCATTTTCAGCACTTAAGCTGTACTCTCAGCTCTTAGCTGCATTCTCAGCACTTAAGCTGTACTCTTAGCTCTTAGCTGCATTCTCAGCACTTAAGCTGTACTCTCAGCTCTTAGCTGCATTCTCAGCACTTAAGCTGTACTCTCAGCTCTTAGCTGCATTCTCAGCACTTAAGCTGTACTCTCAGCTCTTAGCTGTATTCTCAGCTCTTAGCTGTATTCTCAGCTCTTAGCTGTATTCTCAGCTCTTAGCTGTATTCTCAGCTCTTAGCTGTATTCTCAGCTCTTAGCTGTATTCTCAGCTCTTAGCTGCATTCTCAGCACTTAAGCTGTACTCTCAGCTCTTAGCTGCATTCTCAGCACTTAAGCTGTACTCTCAGCTCTTAGCTGCATTCTCAGCACTTAAGCTGTACTCTCAGCTCTTAGCTGTATTCTCAGCTCTTAGCTGTATTCTCAGCTCTTAGCTGTATTCTCAGCTCTTAGCTGTATTCTCAGCTCTTAGCTGTATTCTCAGCTCTTAGCTGCATTCTCAGCACTTAAGCTGTACTCTCTGCGCTTAGCTGTATTCTCAGCTCAGTCAGTTGAGTATTGAGCACTTGGCTTATATTTACTACTTATACTGGAAGCTCAGCATTAAGACAGTTCTCCCGATTCATCGACCAAAGCGGCTCCTATGTATACAGGTTGTTTATGTACAGGTACATGAAGGTATGCATCTCAATTTTAATAAATTCATCGATAAAAATCGCGTATAGTAGATTGCACTATTGTAAGCTTCAACTGAGTCCCAGAAGCCCTCCGAAACCTCTAAAGTACCTGGGAATCATCACTGCCAGATGTACGTGTTCGCCGATCCCTTGAGAACAAAGGGAGGATATTTTCGCTCAAGATGCAATTTAATAGCATTATGGCATGTCTACAGATATGATCCGACTGCACTGTTCAAAGCAAGAAACCCGCCCAAAACTTCTCTATATGCACTTGTGTAGTCACGCGATTCCTTCTCTATACACGATATAGTGTCCCTAATTTATTTGGCGATAGGCATAGGAATTTTTTTCCTTTTGCTGCAAATTAATTTTGTAACAGTACGAGTTAATTTTAAGTAAATTTAAGTACGAATATTAGCAAAGCATCCTCTCGTGTGCTATAGCTTTTAACTACTTATAAGCGTCATCCGTTAGTAGTATATATAAGTATTGAATTGACTAATTTTATTTTAATAGAAGTAAGTGTACGTGCCCAACGAAAGAACTAACCGGCATAAAAATTGTCAAAAAATACCCAATTATTTTGTATACCAGGTTAATTACACATGGTGATAATTCCGCTAATAAATTATTGCTTTTGCTTAGAATTATAACTATTAGAATTAGAATTATGCTTTTGCTTAGAATTAGACAGTTGTCAACTTGATTGGAAATGCATGTATTATTTATGGTACAGTATTGTGATTGAAGTCTTGTTGAGTCGAATCGAAAAGAATTCAAAAACAAAAACTGCTTAGTTGCTTCCGAGTACATGTAGGTCGTAATCGAAGTTTACGTTTTTTACGAAGTTTACGGTAAATTTTGGCTCGTTTGACGCAGCAGTCAGCATTACACTGACAAGCAAGCGGTCGCAGTAATCATAGCGCCTCTTGACTGCAAAACTGATCCATTTTCACCTTCTAGATGGTAAATTTTGGCTCGTTTGACGCAGCAGTCAGCATTACACTGACAAGCAAGCGGTGAATCACTGAATCCGTTCCTTGTTTATCTCCCAACATGTAGATCTCAGCCACTTTTCAAGCCAACCTCAATTAAGTGTCCAACTCTCACAGAAAAATTGGATTTTTTAGTTTCGCCACAGAGCAATACAGAGCCAGCAAGATGCAAGATTCATTTCACATCAAATGATCAAATTCAAATCAGATTAACTTCTACGGTCTAAAGAGTTTAGTATTGATCTTATGAAGCTGTGCATAAAGTTAAAAAAATGTGATTTTGATATATGATCTAAGAGCAGAACATTATTTGAGCTTTGGGAAAAAAATTCTGACTTATGTGCAACAAGTAACAATCAAGGACCAGGATGCCCCTTTTTAGGTGATTATATTCGTTTTGGTAAAATAAATTTTGCACCTTCTGAAGTGACTTTCTTAATGTATACGCTTAGAAACGTTCTTGGTAAAAATGTAAGGGTATTCGATCGTAATTGAGGCTTATCACCAAGCGATTACAGAACCAAAATTTTACATAAATTTAGCGGTTTAATAAATGATTTGCTATTTTGTTTTGTTTTTTTATTTCCATAATAAGAAATTTCTAATAAAAAATTTTCTCGTAAAAAACTACACACCTTCAATGAAATCAAATAAAAAGAATCTTGAATCGCAACCAATTCGCCTCTGAAAGTTATACTTCAGAAAACAGTTCTGGTTCAAAAACCAGAATCGACGAAATAAAAAGTCCCAATAAACTGTGTACTTCTCGTGCCGTTGCATGCTCAATCAAAATTATGGTTAAAATGTCCGAATATAATTAATTCTGATGATTATCGCGAAAAATCGATGCTAAAGGTAAGGATAAAAAGTTATGAGTGATATAAAAATCAGTCCTTTAAAAAATACGGGCGTTTTTTGTAATATCTTTTTATTTAAGATGCCGTTTGTAACAAATGGAACTTGCACGTGATGCACCAGATAGAATCACTCTAAAAAGTGCATGTAAAGGTCAATGCAAAAAATGATAATTTAGATTATTATGATAATTGATTTAATTTTCTTGCCTAAAACTTTTGTTAAGCATCTCTGTGACAAAAATTTGATAAATTAAGTTAGGAGTTTTGTTTAAAACTATCTAAAATTTAAAACTTGAAAATTCACTCCTGACTAAGTTAAAGTGCATGCGTGAACTTTTAGAAAGTCGAACATTGGGGTTATTTAGTTGGCTTGTTGCACTGAAAATGAAGTGAACAGTTTGAGCTACAATATCACGAAATAATTTTGTCTTTTTTGACCCTTTGTTAGTTTTTGGGAGTTCAAGATATTTAACATAACAAGTATAGTTAACAAGTAAAATTATAGAAAAAAAACTGTTTTAATGTTTTTTTGCACAACTAAATGTGCTAGTAGCTAAATTAAGTTGCAATAAGTAAATAAAACTGATACAAATCAACTTAATCAAGTTTTTTATTGTCATTGCCATTCCCCATTGGCAGTAGGAAGACCTACAAAAACTTTAGTCATTATCTAACAGTAGGCCCTACAAAAATTTTATAATAAATGTCTTGCTCTTACCTTAAACTAAACCCTAAAATAAGATTGTTCACATGATTTACTTAATATTGACCCCTATTCTATAGACTGTTTTAATTCAGTTATTAAAAGGAAGTGATTAAAAAACTTTTTTAAAAACCTTCTAAAAAATTGTATATCCTAATGGACCTAGGCCTAGTTTTTAATTAGCAAAATATTTGGCTTTTATTATATTATTAGATTACAACAGATTTAGCATAGAAATATTAGCTATTAGCAATAGGTCTACCTTATCTCAATTGTTTTAAAAGCTTTTTATTATTATTTTTTAGTATAGTATTATTTAGATTTTTTAATCTAATTTTCAATATATTTCAAACAATAATATACTTTTGATAATAATAATTTTCTAAGAAATTTATTATTGCAATGATTTAAGTGTAGCATATATACCTATTACCCATAGTCCCATAGGTACGCGATCATTTTGTCTGCTGCCTTTTTATCTGCTGGCAGACAAAATGACAAAATTTTAAAAAAGTTTGAGAACTGTAAGAACACATTATTCTAAAACATTTCTTTTATATTACAGAAAGTGTATTGATGATAATAAATGGTATTTAGCAAAACAAACCTTTATAATTTTTGTTTAATAGCATTTTTCATAGAAATATCAGAATTTTGAAATAGTCTTTTAAGAACAGTATTTTTGTGTAGTTTAGGAATTGTTCTATTCTATATAGGCCTAGGCTTCATTGTAGACAAAATATTTACTTCAGTTAATGCCTAAATAGCCTAGACATTTCATGGATGATTGTGTTGTTTGCCATGCTGTTGTTATAGCTAGGCAGCATGCCCTTCAATATATTCAACAAAATAAGTCAAAAAAGCAAGGTCGGAACTTTGGAAGAAGACTAAACAGTTCAACTGTTTAGTTCTGGCTTTGTGTATTTATAGGCTACTTATTAGCTCCAGAACTTTTGGAAAAATCTTAGCATTGTAACAAATTATAAATTATAAGACATTTACATTACATTTCAATACGCAGCTTGATGACATAATTGCTTGATGATGATATAATTAGTTATTCTGACTAATGCTTATGTTAGCAGATGAATGGACTATATCATATATTGGCAGACAAAAGAACTATATTATTTATTGGCAGACAAAAAGGTGGCAGATGAAAAGTGGGCAAACAAAATTACCATCAACCATACCATAGTCCAGATCATATATCATTTTTAAATTTGGTATGCAGTGGCAGAAAAAAATGGTGTGTAATAGTAGGGAGTTCTGTGTAGTTTGGCATGCACATGTGGTGGTAGCATGAAAGAAGAATATAATCTAGATATAGAATTGAAAAGAAACAACAAATAGTAAAGTATAGGCCACAGGTGGTTTGTGGGACTTTTTCTGAGTTGTATACCTATATTTGTGGCATAAATCTACTTGCTATTGGCATGCAAAATAAATGTTTTATTTATTCCTTCTGATATGCACCCAGCTATGACCATAGTCCAAATCATGCTAGGGCTTATGGCATTATGCCAGGCAAAAAATTATTTAAATTTATCATTTATACCAGGCCTAAGCCAATAGAAAAACACCAAAAAATTATACATGGAGATGATGGAGTTAGAGTTCATGGAGTTACAATTCACAATATAGATTAGTTATAATCAATTAATTCAAATCAATATAGGCCTAAAAGAAACAAAATTGGCTAGGTCATTGCAATAGTTATAAATGTACAAAATATATTTATTTGGCATATTAGCAAAACTTATACTTTGTTAATATTATAAGGTTATTGATAAGGTTATAAGGTTATTTTGTTTATGGTTATTGAATAAGTTCTCTAAGCTTCATTTATTGAGACTATATATATATATTTAACTTAATAATGTACAATATAATTGCAATTATCTAATTAGGTAAAACATTATATCTATATTTTTTATTTATAATATATTTTTCAATGGCTTTCCAATGCTAATAATGAATATATTAAGCTCTTTATATATTTATTTTTTTTTGTTTCATTCTAATGTTGAAATTTATAATAAGGTTTTTCTCCCATTTTTAAGACAGTTTTCTTGTTAATATTGTCTCATGGAATAGTTTATTCAGATAGCTATTTATTGATTTGCTATGTGGGTTAGAAGTCATTATCTAATTTTAAACATATTATTTGTGTTCCATAGTTATATAAAATCAATATTTACCTTTTGTATTCATAAAATTTATTTGATTAAAAATAATTTACTGAGGTTGTAATTAATAGTTGGAAAAATTGCATGCTAAAATTGTCTAATTGAATAAAATGCATAGCTTATATATATTTAAGCCATATAGGCTCCACATATTACTACCTACCTGATAGCTACAACTTTTCTTGTAAAAGAAAATTAGATTTTTCAATTCACAACAAAAGTAATTAGTCATAATTGAAATGGGTTAAAGCATGAAAAGTTGCTGCCTTGAACCTCAAAATAATAAGCATTTCCTTACTATTAATTCACCTTTGTTGTGATTCAATATATATATTTGTAGTTTTCTCTTACTTATTTACCTAGCATAGATCCCTAACAATTTTTAAACTTCATGGCTCCAGTTTTTTTAAAGCTCTGGCTTTGCTGCTTCTGTATTCTTCATCTCTGTGTCGCATTTGTCTAATTGCTACTAGCTATTCCCTTGGACTTCTTGACTAAAGAGTTGACAATGCAGTAGTCTAGCTTTGTCTGGTATTGCACAAGTTACTCCTCTCCTCTCTCTCATGACTCCAAAACTGAATTCTTTATGCACCTATGAAAGCAGTCCTTTTTGTCACCCACACGCACTTTGAAATTGCCTCCAATCAACAACTCCTTGTGTCTTAGAATCAGGTCTCCCTTCTGCTCCATGGCAGATAGACAGCTGCTTCCACTCAACAGCTCTTCCGACTTGCATTTAGTTAAATCAAAAAACCTATCTTCCTTCGAGAGTAACACCCTAAGCCTGATCAGCTGGTTTTTCACTCGGTCGTTGCTCCTCTACCACCTCTGCCAAGTCTCCCCGCACGAGGATTCGCTACCTTCCCAGTAGAATTTGTACTTATCGATAAGTATTGTGTTGCTTCCTCGCTAACAAACTTTCTGCAAGTACCTGTATTACGGCACCTCGATGCTGCGCTTGTCTAAAAGTTTTAAGACCTTTTAGCTGACCTGCCTCCGAGACTTTTCTGCACAGAATATCTTTTTGCAGACGGCATGTTCTAAAAGTTTTTTAAATATAAAATACGATCCAACTGATGCATCCAGTTTTTTAGCTGAGCAAAAAATATGTGACTTACGAATAATTGCAAAGATGTCGACATGTAAAGTAGTCTAATAAATAGTTAGACGCGTTGTTTCCTCGCTAGATTTAATTTAGCCTGTCCAGTGAGATAATCGCAAGGCTTGGTACGTGCTCATTATGCTGATGGCATCTGCTCCCCTATCAGCGGCTAACACTGTGTATCGATTCCAGATTATAGGGAGCTGTCGGGCTCAGCTGTTGCTATGCCTAGCTTTGCTAATTTTTAGTGATTTTTGGACACTCATCGCAACGGTTTTCAGGCATTCACTAATAGGCATGTCTTCATCTAATTATTTCCTGTTTGTTAAGCTCGATTCTGTTCTACTTGTAGTGGAAACCTTATTTTGCATATGGAGGTTCAGCTTTCAGAATTGTTCATTTGCAAAGTTGATTTGTTGAGCTCTGTAGAGACTGCGAGCTACACTGAGCTCAAATATATTTTTAGCCCACCTGGGACTGAAAATCTATCAGTCGGTTAGTTCTCTCTGTTATCTAATTCAACTGTCCGTCTCTATTTGCTACTCTTTAAAAAAAAGAGCCACCTGACTACCTAATTTATCTATCTTGCGCTCTTTCCAATTCAATCCTAATTTTATGATGGCTACTCTGGCCAAAAAGGCCAAACCGCGTGACGCATTACCTCAGCTTGAGTGCGTCCTGTCATTGCTTGGGGCCATCTTGGATTGGCTTTCGGCCCGCCCCTTAATTCTCTATCCATTCTGATCCGACTGTCTGCAAATAGTATGCGCGCCTTCTGCTTTTTCTCTCCTCATCTTTCTCCTCCTCTGTTGAAGGGAGAAATCTACTTTTTAAACTCGTGTTGCTATCCTAACTCCCCGCGCTCTCCTGTCCTATTGGTGCGCCATCTGGCCTGTGGCTGCTACCTGCTCACTGCTTAATTAGGTAACTTTGCGGACTTGTGTACGCTTGCAACTTGTTTTTATTAATTAATCCATAATTTATTGCGCTTATCTGGCTGTCTCAGTAAGTAAGACGATCATAATCTACCTCGAGTGAGGAGGTTCTTCTCAGATAGCTAAGTTACATTCATATCAGGCATATGGTGCCTCGTCTCAACTTCCCATTGCCGAAAAATCACATGAAAAAATTCACATTCACATTTTCACATTAGCTTAATAAAAAATGTTATTTTGCATGTCTAATTATGATTCTTTTAGGCAGCGTGAAGTTTACAAGGCGTGTGAAAAACCCTATGTGTCAATTATATAATTTATTGTTAAGTGCCACTTTTGATTGGCAAGCGTATCTAGCTGGGTGACACAGTTCTCACAATTTGTCCACTCGGTCAACTCTGGATAGAAATGTGTTGCCATAACGGGTTTTAGTTCGCTGGGGTTCCGGCTGCTTTCTCTGCCTCTGCTCCCGCCGTAAACTACCATATTATTTTTTTAAGTACTGAATTTTGAATTTTTATTTTCAGCCTGCAATTTTCTCTGATTTTTTGTCTTAGCAGATAGAGGAAAGCAGGAATCTATTTTTTCCCTTTGAAATCTCTTTTTCGTCCACGTTTGCCACAAGAGCCTAGGCTGCTGGCTGCACGCAGGAAATTGAGAAGGCTCAATCGTCTAATTTATTAAATTTTTATATCCCTTTGTGAACGGGGGGTTTTTGGGATCGAGTTGATTAGTCGAGTCTTCGTCTCGGGTTAATCTCTGGATTTAATCCTCTTTTCGTATGTCTTTTCTGTTTTCTTTTGAAGACCATAAATTTTTTGATTAGTGAGGTTTGCTTCCTTTTTTCCCGAACTAGTTGCTTAAATTTCCTTGCTAGAGTCTTGATAATGATGATGGTGCTTCCTTTAAGAAATAGAGACGGTAGGGGGGATTTTTAATCACTTTACCATGCTGCCTCATCCGTCCCACCTTTTTAGTGCTGCGGCCCTAATCTTCCTAATCCTAGCTTATGAAATTGCAATTATCATCGGCTAGGCAAATCTCCCATTTTTGTACTTCCTCTTCCGAGAAAAACAATGCGTATTTATTATTTATGTAAGCAGTGGCAGCTTTGTAGGGTGGGGGGGGTTGAATGTTCTACCCTTATGACTTTTGATTCATCAACAATTATAAATCATTTTTTTCCAGAGCTCGCCCAAATAGTCAGTGCCAAGTAGTTAAAAAAATCACTAGCATGGATTATCAACTAATTGATGTTAAACGGGAAGCAGCTGATGATGATGAGTACGACAGATATGAGGGCGCTGATGGCGGCGGCGGCGACCCAGGTCTGGCTCGCGTTCCGTCCTCGTCCACTGGCGCCGCCGTGTCTCGCAAGAAGCCGAAGCTCAAAGAGTCGGCATCGACGCCAGTTGATTTGGGCGTGATGTCTGAGAATCAGATTTGCGTAGTTTGCGGCGATTATGCATCCGGATTTCATTATTCAGCGCTTACCTGCGAGGCCTGCAAGAGCTTTTTTAAGCGGACTGTACAGGGTGAGAAAGTCGCTTTGCTATGCCGTGTTTTTTGTAATGATCGGAGCGCCATTAGACACCAGGTTTTGCTGTCAGAGGGCCATTAGACACAAGGGTTTGATGTCAGAGCGCCATTAGACCTCAGTGGCTTGATATCAGAGTGCCATTAGACCTCAGTGATTTGATATCAGAGTGCCATTAGACAAGTGTTTGATATCAGAGCGCCATTAGACACAAGGGTTTGCTGTTAGAGCGCCATTAGACCTCAGTGGCTTGATATCAGAGTGCCATTAGACCTCAGTGGTTTGATATCAGAGTGCCATTAGACCTCAGTGGTTTGATATCAGAGTGCCATTAGACCTCAGTGGTTTGATATCAGAGTGCCATTAGACCTCAGTGGTTTGATATCAGAGTGCCATTAGAGACCAGGTTTTGATATCAGAGTATCATTAGACTTCAGTGGTTTGATATCAGAGTGCCATTAGAGACCAGGGTTTGATATCAGAGTGCCATTAGAGACTAGGGTTTAATATCAAAGTGTATCAGAGGGAAATCAGGGGCTTGATATAAAGAAAACAAAAGACATTGAGCCAAAATTATTTCTGTAAGACATCACATATGTAATAATCAAAGTGTCATTAGACATCAAGTAAAATAAAATGCTAGCGCCCTTAAAAATCGGAGTCGAAGAAAAATCTAGGAAAATAAATATATTCTTGTCATTAGGCATCGGAAAGGTGTTTATTGAAAAGCCGAGAGCCATTAAGGCAGAAGGAAATTCGAAGCACGCTTCAGTCAAGAGTGCATTATTTTGCAGCGAGGCGTCATTAGTGCTCCGCTAATATCTGTGATTGAAACAAAAACTGCTTTCAGCTCTTAAATCATTGTCACTCTGGTTAGAAAATTTCTCTTTAAAGATTTATGCTCTCGCAGCTTCTCGCTTCAAAAAGGAGAATGGGATGCGGCGCACGCGATTAGCCTTGAACCGAACCCCCCTCCCCATTCTGGTTCTCCGTGACGCGGGGCGTTTCATCCTCATTGAATGTCTAATGTCTTAGCGTGTCGAATTTTCTAGTCAAGTAGAAGCAGAGAGGGAAAGGAAAAGCTAATCTGCTTATACAGCGCCTGTTCCCTCTGCCTATTCCATATTTTGTCGAATTCTTTTTTTGTTTATTTCAGACAAGCACGAGTACACCTGTTCGGGCAATTTCGATTGCTCGGTTAGCAAATCGATGCGCAAGTCTTGCCAGTATTGTCGATTTCAAAAGTGCCTAGTGAATGGAATGCTGCCCCAGGGTGAGTGCGGCTTATTTAATTATGTCAATAGAGAGGGGTGCTTTTCTCTGCCTTTTTTGAGGAAATATCTTGGGGGAGGAGTTACCCAAAGACTGGGCCTTTCAAAACTTTTACTAAATTGATCTCTTTAAGTATAGCCTTAATCTTCTTGCGTATTATTTGCTAATTTATTAACATTAGTTATAAAAATTTGTTGAAAATTTAGCTTCTAAAAAGACAGGTGATGTTAAGTAGTCAAAGTTTACCCTTTCTTCGAAAATCACCGCCTATGCTTTGCTGTCCTAAATAAATTTTTATTAATAACCGAATTAAAATACAGCTTCGCAAGTAATAGCTTGCATTTATTAACTTATTTTTTTAGCAACTTAATTAACTGTTGCTCGATTTTCTTTAGTTGCTTAAAGCAGGCTTCTTTAGTGAGTTAAAAGCAGCCATAAAATCCCGCTTGATTAAAGCGCAGTTGAAGGTTTTCAAAGCTTTCGAATTCAAAACTTGCGCCCCCTTATCTAAAAAGAAGACGTCTCTCTCTCTCTCTTAGCCGAATTCTATGCCCAAATATCTTGCAACTAAGCTTGTTAATCCGCTTATTAACCGAATCGAATCATCACCCGTCTCTATTGCCTCAGACGTCCGCATGGACCGAACTCGAGGCGGTAGAAAAAAGTGCAAGCGCACTTCGCGTGAACAGTTCGACCAGCTGGTTGAGCAGATTGCCGCGCCAGGCGAGCTGGCCGCTTCCAGCGCCAATTACAAAACCGAGTCCGGATCTCGAACTGGCGGCAACAATAACAACCTGGCGGAACTTGGCGCCGCCAACAGCGTTGAACAGTCGCGTCAACTGCAGCTTAGAAACGGCGGCGGCATTCAAGAACTAGAAGCTCCTCTCGACCCGTTGGATAGTTTCATTCGCGAAGCTGTCGCCAATGACGCTTTAATGCGGCCGCTATGTGTCAGTCACTGGCCTGTGCCCGGCGGTATAAACAGTCCGACAGCTTTCACTGCCGCTATACGCGATTGGTTTGAACGTGGCCTGCAGTCGGTTGTTAGCTGGAGCAATTCGTTAAAGTGTCTGGACATTCTGCTGTTGCAGGATCGGATCGCTCTGCTAAGTAAGAATTGGTTCGTTATCCTATTGATGGACACTCTGGCCAGGTCCGTGCCTTACAACGGGATCGTACATTTTGCTAATAATTTCTCCATCGGACCAGACGAAGCGGCTGAATGCGATGTACCCCGCGATTTCTATACTACACTGTGCGGCATGCTGCAATCGTTTAATCAGATGCGCCTGTGCCGCAATGAGATCACCGTATTGAAACTGTTGGCCCTATTTGATCACAGCATTATTGACGATATTGGTCTCATATCGCGTACTGAAGCTCTGCGTGGCGCCACTCTGCGCGCCCTATTCCGAGTCAGTTCGGAAAAATTAAAAATCTCCGAACACTCGGAGCAATGCGATCTATACGTTAGTAAACTGCTACTGCGCCAGGGTTTCACTGTTAATTTGAAAATGGGCTTGGAGTCTTGGACCAGTCTGGAGCCACCAAGCTACGAACGCTGCTCGGAGATCATCTCTAAAGGTTTGGGCATTCAAGCTACATCGCCGCCCAATGAGCAGCGTTCCAGCCCGGAGGAGGAGTGCACCAGTACGGACTCCTGTCCCGATCAGTTTCGCAGCCGAGTCTATTTTAAAACTATGCGCTCCGGTTCTGCTACGCCGCAGCATCAGCAGCAGGCTTTGTCACTAATGCCGCCTCCGACTATGCAGTTTCTTCAGCCGCCGCCGCCGTCAATGCCGCCGCCACCGCCGCCGCCGCCTCATCATCATCAGCGTCAGCAGCAGCAGCAGCAACAGCAACAACAGCAACAGCCAGTCTACCCGACGCCTGCTCGAGGAAATTATCCGGCCCCCGTTGAATACGCCGACGAGTTCAGCAACGATGGCACTCTTTTTACCTGATTTTTAAAAAAAAATAGCGGGCTAGCTTGAACTCATTCAGTGACAATACAGTCGTCTAATTGATAAAAGAAGCTTTTTCTGTTGTAGTTTGGTCCTTGTTTTTTTGGTTTAGCTAATTGAACATTCTCTGTCCTTTGTGTCTTGTTTGTTTTTGTTCCTAAGAGCGCACTTCGGTTTAATTGTCTGTATATTTGACTTTTATTTTGATCCATCTATCATTGTCTAAAGGCGTCTCGATTTGTTATATTTGAACTTCATTTTAAAAGTCCCGCGTGTTATGTAATTTGGATAGATATTCATTGAACTATTCGACTTTTTTTGTAACCCACTACTGTCTCAGCGCTTTTTTTCTTTAACAGGTGTATGTGGAAAATTATATTTACATGTGCATTGTTCTTCTTTAGTGCTGTTATGACTAACCTTGCTGCAACATGTTTCCCTTGTTTATTCTGACTTTTGTCTGGCCTACTGTACAGGTTCGCGCTCTCGCTGGCTATTTGATGCACTACAAGTAACAAAGATTGTTGAGGTCTTTGTTTTAACAAAAAAACCTGTCTATCGTCTTTTTTGGGATTAATTTTACGATATAAAGATTGCGTACAATTAAGTTTTCTTTTATCTTGCCAATCTGTTTTTTCTTATTATTCTTGTTTGTTTATTGTTGCCCGTTTTTGTACGTACGAGATGTAATTGTAATTTGCGAGTAGCTATTTAGCATTATTTTCTACAATATGCTTGTCAAGGTGTGTATTGTGTGTCTATTGTACGTTGGCTGTTTGATGCGCTTTAGGTGCTTGTTGTCTGTATAAGGCACTTTGTCAACTATGTGAGCCTATTTATCTATGTGCAGAGTGTTAATTTTATATTTCTAAGGATAAGGAAGATGGGAAAATTCATGATGAGGACTGTACAATATGTACATAACTTTCAAAGGTCAAGTGAGTAAAGAAATATTTCTATACGCAGCTTGTGGACGCATTATTGGAGAATTGGTTTGGGCGTGGCCAGTCTGTGTTGTTTTTAGTTACAATTTATTGAATAAAAAAAGCTACAGGCTCGTAATTTCGAGGGTGCATTTTATGCTACATGTACTTGTTTTTATTTTCATTGTTAATATATGGTATACGGTTGGAATAATTTTAGCGACTCAAAAAGCCTGCACATAATATGCGCTTAATGTAACCCTGGCTGTTTAACTAAACCTCAGCTCAGTTTCTATTGAGACAAAAGGCAGTGGAATTCACTTTTAAATAGATTTTTATGTTTTTTTGCGCTAACACCCAATTAATTAAAAAGTAAGCTCTTATTGCTCTATTTTTTCGTATATTGTATTGTTCGTCGTCTCTCTATGTGTGCCAAGTGGATTTTGGTGATGTCAACGATTTAGATGCCATTATGAAGCGCGCGCCGTACTTGTACAACAACATTATTTCAAAGCTTTATTTGCTACCTAATTAGTGTGTGCTTGTGTGTGTTTGTCAACTCTGTGCGCTAAAGATTTTCTATAGATTTGTTTTAATAGAATAATCAGCTATTCTATTTGTTTGTTTGTGTTTATTTATTTATCGTGGTTGGTCGAATATGTCTGTATATTTAGTTCGTAACTGATAAAGCGTCATGCATCTTTTCACTTATTAGTAGTCTGAGTTCCTAAAAATTAAAATTATTGGCTATTACTGTAATGTTAGGCTTTTTCTCGCTAGGGTCAGCAGTCAATCATATTGCAATGCTGGTTTAGGCTAACTAGCGCTAAAGTTACACCCGATTGATCTTGTCAACTATCTGAGTAGCCGCTAATTGCTAAATAATTGTTTAATAAAATTAAGGCAGATACTAAAATTAAGCGTCTATTAGTGAATCGTGTTTTTTCTTGTTAATCACTTGTAATTCTTTAAATGTATTAAATACATAAAACTGTCTTAAATAAATGAGCGTTACTTTTGATAGCATTAGTTATAGAAATAAATGGAATTGATTAATTTTAATTCGAAGACCGTGCACAGCTGCTCAGTCCTAACGGGCTGGAGGAACACCCACCCTAAATTTTCCCAGCTCAAACTGGTACCCAATCTCAGCTGGTTTCACTGAAGCAATCCAGGATTAGGTGCCTTGCTCAAGAGCAAAAATTGTCGTATATAGCCGGGGGCTCGAACCGACGACCTTCCGGTAATGAGGCAGATGCTCGAGACACTGGGCTAAAACTCCCTGTCATGAGTCAGGTCATGAGGTTTTAAGTGCCATAATGAGTCATAGACACTAATTAGTGCCGTAATGAGTCATAAACACTATTTAATGCCATAATGAGTCATAGACACTTTAATTAGTGCCATTATGAGTCATGGACACTTTAATTATTGCCATAATGAGTCATAGACACTTTAATTAGTGCCATTATGAGTCATAGACACTTTAATTAGTGCCATAATGAGCCATAGACACTTTAATTAGTGCCATAATGAGTCATAAACACTTTAATTAGTGTCATAATGAGTCATAGACACTTTAATTAGTGCCATAATGAGTCATAGACACTAATTAGTGCCGTAATGAGTCATAAACACTATTTAATGCCATAATGAGTCATAGACACTTTAATTAGTGCCATTATGAGTCATGGACACTTTAATTATTGCCATAATGAGTCATAGACACTTTAATTAGTGCCATTATGAGTCATAGACACTTTAATTAGTGCCATAATGAGTCATAGACACTTTAATGAGTGCCATAATGAGTCATAGACACTTTAATTAGTGCCATTATAAGTCATAGACACTTTAATTAGTGCCTTTATGAGTCATAGACACTTTGATTAGTGCCATTATGAGTCATAGACACTTTAATTAGTGCCATAATGAGCCATAGACAATTTAATTAGTGCCATAATGAGTCATAGACACTTTGATTAGTGCCATAATGAGTCATAGACACTATTTAATGCCATAATGAGCCATAGATACTTTAATTAGTGCCATAATGAGTCATAGACACTTTAATGAGTGCCATAATGAGTCATCCACACTTTAATTAGTGCCATTATGAGTCATACACACTTTAATGAGTGCCATTATGAGTCATAGACACTTTGATTAGTGCCATTATGAGTCATAGACACTTTAATTAGTGCCATAATGAGTCATAGACTCTTTAATGAGTGCCACTATCAGTCACACATACTGAGCATCAATAGCATTTGTTGGCAAGGGAAATAATGTATTAGTATATTTATTAGCCGCTCCTCTCAATGTTAAGCAAGTTGGCAGTCCTAATTCGTTAGTTATTATAGTACCGAAATGCTTCAGTTATTTTGCTTTATTAAGTTCAGGTTGAACTGCACTACTTTTCTATTGCCTAAATCTATACTATAGCTGGCGAGTACAAAAGTACAACCTTGTTCCCGGCCTCTTGCGGGTACCTACTTTTCTCTTTTTTACACATTGTATCAACTAAGCGTACGTTTGCATGCCCTATTGGCTAAACCTGTGTACTGCGCAGCTCTTGGGCTTTGGCTGGAGCGCGCGCGCGCGCGCCCGGTTCTCACACTCTTCTGCGATCTCCGGGCTGAGCGGGGCGGCCAGGAAAGAGAGATAGGGAGGGACAGAGGGACAGGGTAAGGGCCGGCTGCTGTCAGGGGGAAGAGTATAGAGAGCAGGGATGAGTGCGTAGGGTCTATTTGAGGGTTGGAGTGCTGAGTTGGAACATCTGCACCGGCGCCATTGACTGCGAGATGTGGGACGCAAAAATATGCAATATGAGAAACAATGCTAGTACGCGTTGGTTAGACACAATGTTTTCTGTTTCTCTACACCTTGTCCTGAAATTTGCAACTGGATTTTCGGTTACGCTGGGTCGCGCTAATGCTCTATTTTTTTGTTCGCGTTCTGCTTGTGTGACGCGGTTAAGAAAATATGCTAGCCTGTCTACTGTGCATCGGATTGAGTAGTAGAATGATCAGCTTATTTATTTTTTTTATGTTATATAGGAATTTATACTACTTTATAATAGTATTTAGGAATACTTTGAATGACCAGATCCTCGGGTTGTTGACCAGCCACCCTCCCAGATCCTCAGGTTGCTGAACAGCCACCCTCCCAGATCCTCAGGTTGTTGAACAGCCACTCTCCCAGATCCTCGGGTTTTTGAACAGCCACCCTCCCAGATCCTCGGGTTGTTGAACAGCCACCCTACCAGATCCTCAGGTTGTTGACCAGCCACCCTCCCAGATCCTCGGGTTGTTGAACAGCCACCCTCCCAGATCCTCGGGTTGTTGAACAGCCACTCTACCAGATCCTCAGGTTGTTGAACAGCCACCCTCCCAGATCCTCGGGTTGTTGAACAGCCACCCTCCCAGATCCTCGGGTTGTTGAATAGCCACTCTCCCAGATCCTCGGGTTGTTGAATAGCCACTCTCCCAGATCCTCGGGTTGTTCTAGTCGCACCTTAAAGGCATTTCGTTTTTCCTAATTAAGGTAAACAGAAGCCGATTCTGCGACCCGAAGCATCTCAACCGCCCCCCCCTCAGCTGCAGTCGCGTTTAGCCTGGCTGCTTCACCCGCTGCCGCCGCCCCAGACGGCCAGTCCCCGGGGAGTTAAGCCCGCCTCGGAAAGCGCCAGCTGCTATGCCCATCCGCTGCCTCGAATCGTGGCCGAAGCCGTTTCGGACGCGCAGTTGGACGCGCATTTGACGCCGGGAAAATTTCGCCAGCTGATTGATCAGCTGCTGGACATGGAGCGGCACCAGTTTGAAGCTGACAGTGCCGGCGAAGCTTTCTGCCTTTGCTGCTGCGACTGCGGCTCCGTTGTTGACTGCCCGCGTCGAATGATTCGCGACGCCGTTCGCGCCGACATCTTGTCGATCGCTCAGGCCAACAATCATTCCCTATGGTCGCTGAGCTTCCCTAGCAACCGGCCAGGCAGGCGGAAAGCTCTGCTTTGGGAATTGCTCCTACTGCCGGTATTTCTGTTGCCCTCGAAGCAGCAGCTGCGGCAGCGTCGGCAGACAAGTCGACGTCGATTAGAAAAGTTGGCGTCTGACGGACTGCGCTGGCTGTTCGAGTCCGACAAGGTCGGTTTGACGGCGCTGCCTTGTCTGGCGCCTCTCCTGCGCGCTCTGGCGCGCCTGTCAGCGGCGGCAAGCGGCGCCGAATCGACTACTGCCGCCGTCGTTGTAGCATCGACTGCCGCCGCGGCGACGGAGCTCGCTCCGGCTTGCCTGATTCGAACGATTTTGCTGCCAAGCGCGGCTAGCCTTGTGTCGCTGCTGCAACCGTCGGAGGCGAGATTGTTGACGCTAACTGTGGGAGAATTTTCTTAACAGCCCGATCAAAGTGCTGGCTCTGCTTTTGTTATTCGCGACGATTCTCTAGCTCTAAACTTTCTTTGTTGCATTTTTTCCTCTATTCTCCCAGATCCTCGAATTGAGTATCCCATCCTCCCAGATCGTCAAATTGAGTATCCCATCCTCCCAAATCCTCAATTGACTTTGCCATCTTTCCGGATCCTCAAATTGAACATCCCATCCTCCCAGATCGTCAAATTGAGTATCCCATGCTCCCAGATCCTCAAATTGAGTATCCCATCCTCCCAGATCCTCAAATTGAGTATCCCATCCTCCCAGATCCTCAAATTGAGTATCCCATCCTCCCAGATCCTCAAATTGAGTATCCCATCCTCCCAGATCGTCAAATTGAGTATCCCATCCTCCCAGATCCTCGAATTGAGTATCCCATCCTCCCAGATCCTCAAATTGAGTATCCCATCCTCCCAGATCCTCAAATTGAGTATCCCATCCTCCCAGATCCTCAAATTGAGTATCCCATCCTCCCAGATCCTCGAATTGAGTATCCCATCCTCCCAGATCGTCAAATTGAGTATCCCATCCTCCCAGATCCTCAAATTGAGTATTCCATCCTCCCAGATCGTCAAATTGAGTATCCCATCCTCCCAGATCCTCAAATTGAGTATCCCATCCTCCCAGATCCTCGAATTGAGTATCCCATCCTCCCAGATCGTCAAATTGAGTATCCCATCCTCCCAGATCCTCGAATTGAGTATCCCATCCTCCCAGATCGTCAAATTGAGTATCCCATCCTCCCAGATCCTCAAATTGAGTATCCCATCCTCCCAGATCCTCAAATTGAACATCCCATCCTCCCAGATCGTCAAATTGAGTATCCCATCCTCCCAGATCCTCAAATTGAACATCCCATCCTCCCAGATCGTCAAATTGAGTATCCCATCCTCCCAGATCCTCAAATTGAGTATCCCATCCTCCCAAATCCTCAATTGACTTTGCTATCTTTCCAGATCCTCAAATTGAGTATTCCATCCTCCCAGATCGTCAAATTGAACATCCCATCCTCCCAGATCGTCAAATTGAGTATCCCATCCTCCCAGATCGTTAAATTGAGTATCCCATCCTCCCAGATCGTCAAATTGAGTATCCCATCCTCCCAGATCCTCAAATTGAGTATCCCATCCTCCCAAATCCTCAATTGACTTTGCTATCTTTCCAGATCCTCAAATTGAGTATTCCATCCTCCCAGATCGTCAAATTGAACATCCCATCCTCCCAGATCGTCAAATTGAGTATCTAATCCTCCCAGATCCTCAAATTGAGCATCCCATCTTTCCAGATCCTCAAATTGAGTATTCCATCCTCCCAGATCGTCAAATTGAGTATCACATTCTCCTAGATCCTCTAATTCAATTTTCCATAGTCTAATATCCCAGCTTTTTTGATAATTTTTACTGGAATCTGCGTTTTTTTCGATTCATTTTTAGGCATTTTTTTGCTTTATTAACAACAGTTTACAAATACGATGTACCCCGTATTTTTTACTATTATTCTTCATTGAGTTAACGCAGCTTTATAATTACCATTTTACGACCGATTTAACCATTCAACCATACGGCCATTTTCAACTTGCTTGATTTGAATTTTCACTTTTAAAATATAAAAAGACTCAAATAAACAGACTAAAATGATAGAAGCTTGCAAGCTGTATAGTACGAGTATTTTTTCCAAAAAGTTTGAGACTGCTGTACCAGCTGTCCTGGTTTAAGTTTCTCGTTTGGATATGGAATTGTCACTGTGTCTCTGACATGCTGACACAGCTGGCTCCTGACTGTCATTGTGTCTCTGACATGCTGACACAGCTGGCTCCTGACTGTCATTAATTGTGTCTCTGACATGCTGACACATGCTGACACAGCTGGCTCCTGACTGTCATTGTGTCTCTGACATGCTGACAGCTGGCTCCTGACTGTCATTAATTGTGTCTCTGACATGCTGACACAGCTGGCTCCTGACTGTCATTGTGTCTCTGACATGCTGACACAGCTGGCTCCTGACTGTCATTGTGTCTCTGACATGCTGACACAGCTTTCTTCTGACTGTCATTGTGTCTCTGACATGCTGACACAGGTGGCTCCTGACTGTCATTGTGTCTCTGACATGCTCGAAAATTATTTTTTGCGATATTTGTCAATATTCGCTTCAATTACAGACATGCGCCTGACACATTTACCTATGTGAATTAATTAGTTGGCTGCCTTGCATGTCTCAGCTTTCACGTCAGGCAAAATTTAGCGCGTATAAATTACTAGTGGGCTGTGCAAGAAGGAAAGAATTTTATCTTAACGAAGAGAAGTTTTTGTAATGCTTATCTTCACTTCAAATTGATCACTTGAGAGGAATATTCTATTCGCTATTATGCAATACGGCAGTATCATTGGTAGGCTCGTTAACAGGATGGCCTAAGAGAAATTCAATCTGAAAATATTGAGTTCTAATTCGAGCGTACGAAGCTTTATAATCTGGCTTACGCAATACGAGTACATGCTTGCAGATTAGTGAATTAAGCTTTCAGTCAGTGAACTTAGTTAAGGAGCAGCTGTTAATGAAGTGTAAGACGGGAGCTGTTGTCACTGAAATGTCTGTTAAGGTGCTGCTTTCACTGAAGTGTCAGACGGGAGCTGCTGTCACTGAAGTGTCAGTTGAGAACCTGGTGTCATTGAAGTGTCAGACGGGAGCTACTGTCACTGAAGTGTCAGTTGAGAACCTGATGTGATTGAAGTGTCAATTGAGAACCTGATGTCATTGAAGTGTCAGTTGAGAACCGGATGTCACTGAAGTGTCAGTTGAGAACCTGGTGTCATTGAAGTGTCAGACGGGAGCTACTGTCACTGAAGTGTCAGTTGAGAACCTGATGTCACTGAAGTGTCAGACGGGAGCTACTGTCACTGAAGTGTCAGTTGAGAACCTGATGTCACTGAAGTGTCAGTTGAGAACCTGGTGTCATTGAAGTGTCAGACGGGAGCTACTGTCACTGAAGTGTCAGTTGAGAACCTGATGTGATTGAAGTGTCAATTGAGAACCTGATGTCACTGAAGTGTCAGTTGAGAACCGGATGTCACTGAAGTGTCAGTTGAGAACCTGGTGTCATTGAAGTGTCAGACGGGAGCTACTGTCACTGAAGTGTCAGTTGAGAACCTGATGTGATTGAAGTGTCAATTGAGAACCTGATGTCATTGAAGTGTCAGTTGAGAACCGGATGTCACTGAAGTGTCAGTTGAGAACCTGGTGTCATTGAAGTGTCAGACGGGAGCTACTGTCACTGAAGTGTCAGTTGAGAACCTGATGTCACTGAAGTGTCAGACGGGAGCTACTGTCACTGAAGTGTCAGTTGAGAACCTGATGTCACTGAAGTGTCAGTTGAGAACCTGGTGTCATTGAAGTGTCAGACGGGAGCTACTGTCACTGAAGTGTCAGTTGAGAACCTGATGTGATTGAAGTGTCAATTGAGAACCTGATGTCACTGAAGTGTCAGTTGAGAACCGGATGTCACTGAAGTGTCAGACGTTGCGACTGACTTCTTCGATCACTCATTCAAGTCATTAGAAGTAATGGCTAGGCAATCAGGAATAGCTTCTTAAAAAATGTTTTCCCCTATGTATTTTGCCTAGCCATTGAAGACTGCAATCAGCTGCATCAAAAGCATCATGTTAGCTGCAATAGAAACAGAAATTATTTAAATAAGTTGGCCTCTTTCCTGTGAGCTGATGTTTTTACTAAATCTTTCAGTTAGAAACACGTTTACCCCGCGTGTGTATTTATGTTTTATTTAGTTTCTATCAATTATGCGGGCCAAACAGGCCCATAAGAGAGCCGAGGCTCTACTTGAAGAAACAGTGCCAAAATTGCAGCTTGTTAATTCCAGCTAACAGCCAGTAAGGAAAAAGAAATAAATTCTTGACTGCAAACTGCAGCGCACAGTCGCTTGGCAGAGTCAACAGGCTGCTCCAGGGCCTGCTCTTATGGCACTGGACACTGGGGCAGAAGGGAGAGGCGAGACGAATTGAGGCGAACAAACCCCGGCTCAGGAGGCGGGGATTTCGGTCCCGTTGACATGCGCAAATCCCCTTTTCCGGCATTGACTATGCGAACCGCCGGGACGGCCGGCAGCCCGCGGGCTACGGGGCGTCAATTCCTGGAAATCTTCTCCCTTATTGCTTCCATCTAGAGCCCCCGAAGTGGCTGCTGCTGCGGCGGCGCAAGACAAAGCGCTAGCCCCGTTGGTGTCCTACCATATCTTTGATTCATCCTTCACATCGCCTCGGTGCTGGGGGTGCTGGGGGCGGCGAGTTGTTGCTAGGCCAGGCTTAACTTCTCATAACAGCGGGGGGGCTGCGGCCCTGCGGAAAGCGTTAATGAAGCATCTGGCTATCACTTACATGGAGATTAGGGCTTCCCGGAGATCCGCGATCGCAAATCTTCGGCATTTGGTCTCCGATTGTTCAGCATCTCCGGATCAACATCATCTTCTTGGCTTCGTCCATTCCGCCTCCCGCTATTAGTCCTGGTATGGTGTTGTGGGCGGGATTTTTCGTTCTAATTGGCTGCTCAAGCAGAGCGGGGCAACCATTGGGCCGAACAGAATGTCTTATATTGCCTCCCAGCCATCCTGGTGGAATTTTATATTCGCTCAAATCGCGCTTTTTTCAACCTGCGTTTAGGAAAATAAGTTTTTTGCGCCATGCAGAAGGAAGACGAAGAAATTGAGGCGGCTGAGAAGCGTTTAGAACCGGAGGCGGAGCCAATGCTCAATTCGACTCCGATGCGGCTTCTGCCGAAGGATGCTGACGACGGGGTGAGCAAATGAAACAGTTTTTTTTCTTTACCTGTACCAATCGCGCATTACAAAGCCAATCAATGAATGAATAAATCCAAACTGCAGCAGAAGCCGCCGCCCTACGAAGACTGTCAACTAGTTGAGGCGCCGGCTGTCGGTCGCGAGACCTGGGACCAGAAAATTGACTTCCTGCTAGCCGTGGTTGGCTTCGCCGTTGATCTTGGCAACGTTTGGCGATTTCCCTACATCTGCTATAGAAATGGAGGCGGTGAGTAACAGTGGAAAGAATGAAGGTCAAAGTGCAACTTAGCTACTGTTATTTTACTATTTGGCCTGTCAGAAATTTTCCGGGCAATTCTCCGGCAACAAAACAATTCCTGAGCTAACGTACTTAAACTAAGTGAGATGTGGTCGGGGACTGGAGTGAGGTGGTTGCACGCAGGGTAGAAAGGTAAGCTGAATGTACATAGCTTATGTACACTCTCTACACTTAACCTTACCTGACATGACTGGCGCTTTTTTGGGCAGAAAGGTAAGCTGAACGTACTTAGCCTACGTACACTCTCCACACTAAACCTTCCCTGTCTGGACAGGCGCTTTCCTGGTGCCCTACCTAGTTATGTACATCTTCGGAGGCTTGCCGCTGTTTTACATGGAATTGGCTCTGGGCCAGTACCAACGCTGCGGCTGTCTGTCCGTGTGGAAGCGCATCTGCCCTATGTTCAAAGGTGAGTTGCCAATTAGGGGCATGGTAAAATTTTCTATGCTGTTACATAATTGTAACCCTCTCCGCTTTTTCATTGTCCAAGGTGTCGGCATTGGTATCTGCATTGCTGGCACCTATGTTGCCTTCTATTACAATACAATCATGGCCTGGGCTCTGTACTTTCTCTATCAGAGCTTCGCCAGCATACCCAACGGCGGCATCCTGCCCTGGATGACCTGCGAGCCGTGGGGCGATCCTCGTTGCCGGACCTTCGAGCAGAAGCTAAATAAAAGTGAAGGCGGCAAGAATTGCACAAAGGGCATTAACGGGACCTGCACTCTGTCTAGTAGCGAGGTCTTCTTCTAGTAAGGACTGGACTTTCTTTGAAACCCACTGTCCCCCAAAAAATCTGTTAGCAGAAAAAATGAATATTCAATCAAACACCCTAAATATTTGCAGCAAGAAAGTCCTGGAGATTCAAAATTCCAACGGTATTGGCAACGTTGGCGGCGTCAAGCCGGAGATCGCCATCTGCCTGCTGATCATCTTCGTCATCGTGTACTTCTCAATCTGGAAGGGCGTGAAAAGCAGCGGAAAGGTTCGCTTTTGCTTACTGCTCGTGTTCTTGTGGTCAGCAATTTTTGTTTGAGCTTGTAGTCTTCATCTCGCCCAAAATCTGATTGCTCTCATTGGGGGGGGGGGGGGGGAAGGGAAGATTCTGCGGGATTAGATCCCAATTAGAGAGAGGATTTGCGCCGCCATCTCGCCCGCTTATCTCTCGGATTCTGTGCGAAAGAAATCAAACGCCGCAACATTTTGTGTCAACTTTTGCTTCTTCGCCATAGTGGCCGACCAACTTGTGCCAGTTGATGGAGGAGTCTGGGAGAAGAGCCTTCTGGACTCAGGAGGATGCAGGGACTGGGGATTTGGGGGGTGGTTGGGAATTTTTCAACATCCTGATAGGCGAAACGCTCGATCATCGCGCAGTTTCCAAACTCCAGGGGCGCTGGTTATATCCCCTTCGCCCACTCTGGTTCCGTCCAGGGTCCTCAGTTGCTAGGGCGGTATTGAGTTTGAGACTCTGGTGGATGATGCTGAGGAGGAGGGGGGCTGCTTTCAGATTCGCAGCAAATCGCTAATTTGTCTTGTCTGATCGGTTTTGCTTTAACTAGCCGATGCGATGCAGTTGCTCCGCCTTATCTCTAAATACGTCAGTAATTCTACCGTCCTTGAGATGCCTGTCTGTCACATTCGATCTCTTGCTTTTGCTCTTCTTCCAAAACTGTTTCTTAAGATTGAAAACTCCGCCTGGAATTAGTGTACAATATTGTTAAAAAACACTCTCAAAAAATTCCTTTTACTGCCAGCTTGCCAGTAATTTCTTATTCCAACGGATGCCCCCGCACTGCCAAGATGGCGCGCGACCATCGTTATAAAAAGCATGCCGTCAACAAGTCATAAATGCGGGGGGGGACAATGGGTCCGGCGGTCCCTGCGACGGCCTGGATTTGGAAAGCTGGATGGGGAAATTGTATTAGAAAGAGGAGGTGAGAGGTTAAGGTCAACCCAGCTAGGATCACAAATTTGCCTTTAGGAATTAGGAATTAATTACGCTATCAAAGGGTCACGTCATATAATAATGATGCATTTTTTCATATTTTCTTACCAAACTAGAGTTATCACAGAGAAGTTCGCAATTCAGAAAGTAGCACCCTATGATCGGTAGGTCGTGGGTTCGAGTCCCGGCCCTAGAAGACAATTTGTGCCCTTGAGCAAGGCACTTAATCCCGCATTGCTTCAGTCCACCCAGCTGAGATCGGGTACCAGTTTGAGCTGGGTAAATTTAGGGTGGGTGTTGCGGCCCCTCCAGGACTGACTTAATATATAGACAATCATGATGAAATGAAACGTACGAAGAAATGATGATCCTAAGCTTAACCCCTCCTCCCAACAACGAATTCCGCAAGGCGGTCTGGGTCACGGCCACCATGCCCTACATTGTCCTGCTAATCTTACTAATCCGCGGCCTCATGCTCGAGGGCTCAATGGGCGGCATTAAATACTACCTGACTCCGCAATGGGAGAAGCTGCTCGAGGTGCAAGTTTGGAACGACGCCGCCTCGCAGATATTTTTCTCTCTGGGCCCGGGCTTCGGCGTGCTGCTGGCCCTGTCCAGCTACAACAAGTTTAACAACAACTGCTACGCGTGAGTATCTTTGAGGTAAAGCTGGCCGTTCAGTCCTTGATGTTGTATTCATCTTTGTTCACTACAGCGACGCCATGGTAACAAGCGCCATCAACTGTGGCACCTCTTTCCTGGCCGGCTTTGTTGTCTTCTCCGTGCTTGGCAACATGGCTTTTAGACTGGGCAAGGATATGGACTCGGTTGCCTCTGAGGGTACGCTGGACTAGCAATATTCCTTTGGCAATAGCGCCTACTGATAGTACCGGTAGTGTTGAAAAATTTGTAGAAATTATCTATCTAAGTCGTACTACTAATAACATATCGCATTTTATCTATCTATCTATCTATCTATCTATCTATCTATCTATCTATCTATCTATCTATCTATCTGTCTATCTATCTATCTATCTATCTATCTATCTATCTATCTATCTATCTATCTATCTATCTATCTATCTATCTATCTATCTATCTATCTATCTATCTATCTATCTATCTATCTATCTATCTATCTATCTATCTATCTATCTATCTATCTATCTATCTATCTATCTATCTATCTATCTATCTATCTATCTATCTATCTATCTATCTATCTATCTATCTATCTATCTATCTATCTATCTATCTATCTATCTATCTATCTATCTATCTATCTATCTATCTATCTATCTATCTATCTATCTATCTATCTATCTATCTATCTATCTATCTATCTATCTATCTATCTATCTATCTATCTATCTATCTATCTATCTATCTATCTATCTATCTATCTATCTATCTATCTATCTATCTATCTATCTATCTATCTATCTATCTATCTATCTATCTATCTATCTATCTATCTATCTATCTATCTATCTATCTATCTATCTATCTATCTATCTATCTATCTATCTATCTATCTATCTATCTATCTATCTATCTATCTATCTATCTATCTATCTATCTATCTATCTATCTATCTATCTATCTATCTATCTATCTATCTATCTATCTATCTATCTATCTATCTATCTATCTATCTATCTATCTATCTATCTATCTATCTATCTATCTATCTATCTATCTATCTATCTATCTATCTATCTATCTATCTATCTATCTATCTATCTATCTATCTATCTATCTATCTTTCTCTCTGTGAATTCTACATTAGATAATTTCAAACCCAAAGGTCCGGGCCTTGTGTTCATGGCCTATCCGGAGGCGATCGGAACTCTGCGCGGATCAGTGTTCTGGGCCATCCTATTCTTCATCATGCTGATCACTCTTGGCTTAGACAGCACGGTTAGTTCACTGCAGATTTATTTATAACACACAGTAGCAAATTAAGACTGCAGCACATGGTCACCGCACAGATACAGTTACCTTTAAATCTCTCTCCACAATAGTACGGCGGCCTCGAGGCGATCATCACTGGCATTCTGGACGAGTTTCCCAAGCTACAGCGTCGACGCGAACTATTCGTTCTGGGCCTCATTGTCTACTGCTTCCTTGGCGGGCTCGCCACAACAACTTATGTTAGTGATACTTAGCTTACGGCTTATTACTTTTATTGGTGTATAGGAATGTAATACAGTATCCCTGGAGAAAGGTAGGTGGGTGATTAGATGCGCTGGAGAAAGGTAGGTGGGTGATTAGATGCGTTGGGGAAAAGTAGGTGGGTGATTAGATGCGTTGGGGAAAGGTAGGTGGGTGATTAGATGCGTTGGGGAAAGGTAGGTGGGTGATTAGATGCGTTGGGGAAAGGTAGGTGGGTGATTAGATGCGTTGGGGAAAGGTAGGTGGGTGATTAGATGCGTTGGGGAAAGGTAGGTGGGTGATTAGATGCGTTGGGGAAAGGTAGGTGGGTGATTAGATGCGTTGGGGAAAGGTAGGTGGTTGATTAGATGCGTTGGGGAAAGGTAGGTGGGTGATTAGATGAGTTCTTGAGAGAAGGATGATTAGATGCGTTATATTGAGGAGTGATTAGATAAGTACTCCTAGTAGGGAGATTCTTAATAGATACAACTCCTATTAGGGAACAGATTAGAGAGAGAATTGAGACTTATGTTTAATCATTGAATGCTATAAACTTTCTAATAAGCCGTGAAATTATCCCGCATGACAACAAAGGGTGGATTCTATGTCCTGAACCTGCTGGACCAGCACGGAGCTCCAATCTCGCTGCTGTTCATTGTCTGCGTTGAAGGCATCGCCCTGTGCTGGTTCTACGGTCCGTTATTTGATTGTCGCAAAAAAACACATTTTAATACAAACTATTATTGTCAGTTTGAAGCCCCGATTTGAAATTCGAAAACTTTGAACATTTCTTCAGGTCACAAACGGTTCAGCTCGGACATCAAGAAGATGCTCGGCTTTGTCCCCGGTCCCTACTGGCAGGTCTGCTGGACCTTCATCAGCCCCGTGTTTCTCATGGTGAGCTTCCTGGTGACCGATATTTTTTACTCCCCTCTATATTTAAGCTTCCCAATCAACTTACTGTTGGTTTATTCAGCAGATGCATCATTAAATGATGGGGTTGTAAATTGTGCTAATTTTACTACTGTTTTACTCTTGTAAGTAGTAGTATAGTTCGCGTGGCGCAGTTTTATCCATCAGAGGAGTTTTAGCCTAGTGGCTAGGGCGCCTGCCTTATGACCGGAAGGTCGTGGGTTCGAGTCCCGGCCCTAGGAGACAATTTTGCCCCTGAGCAAGGCACTTAATCCCGCATTGCTTCAGTCCACCCAGCTGAGATTGGGTATTCTCCATATTGGAGATTCTCCATGCCTCCAACTCAAAGTGAATAATTTGGATTTCTATACCCCAATTCAGGCTATTTTCATCGCCAATTTGATTTTCTACGAGTCCCGTCCAGTCACCGTGCTTGGCGACGATATCCCGTTCCCCAAATGGGCCATCTTCATCGGCTGGATGATCACCATGTCGTCTCTGGTCATGGTGCCCGTGTACTTCTTCTACAAGCTGGCCATCACGCCTGGCACGCTACGGCAGGTAAGTTCGGGATTTATTTGTAGTTGAAACATAATCGAAAATTATCATTATGATTTGCATGGCAACAAAAGCACGAGCATATCTTTTATTTTAAATACCGCTCAGCGCTTCGCTAAGATCAGCCAACCGGAGGAGCTGCCGCCGCACGTGGAGATTCTGCCGCTTGAGCCATTGCGAGGAGGCGGCAAGGTCGAAATCGAAGACAATCAGCACAATCAGCAGCAGGAGCCGACTGCTGTGTGATGATTGGGTGAAAAAAATATCTATATATATTGGTCTCTAGAACGAATCTCTCCAATTTTAGTTGAATAAACTTGTTTTTATATTAGAGAGTCAATTAAATAATAAGGTTAAAAGTCACCTGTATTTCTACAGTTTTTTAATGCATTGCATATTATTTTTAAAAAACTCACAAAATTACTCGCTTCTTTTTCAAATTGAAATAATTTGATTCGATCGAAAAACACTTTCAAGTTTAAGCGCAGAAATTGTGACTAAGCAAAGCGAATAGTTGAACTGTTTGATTTTTATCAGTATTTAAACTAAAATTTATATCATGTTACTAAAAGTAGAAAGGCAATAATAATTACACTCTGCTTAAAAAATATTTTTTAATCGCTGTTTTAGATACCGTATTTTATGTAACCTAATATCTTTTTGTTGTGCAATTTGTACTTATCGAAAAGTTTTTGTCGAAATGAACTCTATTTTACCATTTTTTAGTTTATTGTACAACTGGTTCATTTATTAGAATAAATTATAGAGTTCGGCTGAATTGTACCAGTCAAGTAAAAAAATAGCTGAAATCCGATGCGCAAAGGTTTTTAAAAATTTGCCGCTGTTTAAAATTTACCTAGTACACGAAAATGCTATGTGAAAAAAACTTCGTTCATGATGATTTTGTGTACTTTTTATGAACTACTCAAAGTACATGTATATCGACAAAAGTATAGCCATTAGAAAGTGAATTTTTATTATATAGCCAAGGCGCACTTTACTCGAATAAATCTGATTCAGCGGCTTTATATACATCCAATTAGTCTATTTTTGCTTATAACTGCTGACATAAATATTTTCGCTCTATTATTTTAGCAGTTGTACTAAGTGATTTAGAAACAAACGGTTTATATATTCTATTTTTTATGGCACCAGTTTTTAACCACTGCGTCACAGACTTACAGTGATATAGAAAAATATTTCAGTATTCTGCACGCGTTTATTAAATTTGATCCCTTTTCTCCTAGATTTTTTCCGGCACAAAAAAGCTTCTCATCCCGACCTCGCGCATGCAACTCATAAACACCTCATTAGTTTTATGAGAGCTCGCTGTTTTTACAATGAATGAAACCAATAATTACTTTAGAATTAGATAAAATTGCTTTTGGTAGCGAATTTTGACCTTGATTACCTCTTACTTTGTTATGACGTTTTGAATGCAAATAAATTTGCGTGTACGCAGTGCTTTTTCGTCACGAACGAACGACTATAGCGGCTATAACTTAATCGTTTTCTTACTTAATAACTCTATTACCTAGAGGTATTCCGAATCTGTTTTTTTGAAAAAAAATTAAATGAAGTAACATTATGAGCAAAATTCAAGACTTTACGTCTCTATGCAATATTTTTTGTATTTGTTATAATAAGCTTGAGCGCTAATTGTAATAACGATATAAAATTTAATATCGTATAGTTTTTACAATTAATTTGGTTCAATTCAACCAACACATTTGGGCCATGCGGCAGTCGACACACAATTGTCAATATTTTTTACTTCAAGAAGCTTTTTAAATGGGAAATAACAGCACGTACATGTAATTGATTCAGCCGTTTAAGTAGCGCATGTTCAGCATAAACGATAGCATATTTCTAGAAAATTAGCTCGTACGAATGCCCTGGTAAGTTACAGAATTTGCTTTTGCGCTTAAATATTATATTTTTAATATCAATCTGTGTTCGTTAATTAGGTAAGCCTAGAAGCCAAATACTCTGAAATATATAAGGATACCTTGTTTGCCTAACTCTTGATTTTGGCTAAAACATGATAACAGTAAAATGTGAGTGAAAGTTAGACTAGAAAGACTTTTTTATTTTAACATGTCAGTGATGAATTAAAAGGTGAAATATTTACTAAAATCTTGAATTTTTTACTGTGCAAAACGTTTTTTTACTAAGTTTTAATTTTTTTAGTTCGACTTTTGAGTCTTTTAGGTAAATACAAAAGTTTAAAGTGAAAAATCTAAACTAATTATGACGGGAAGAGTAAAATAAATTTTATTATCCTACAATGATGATATCATGAAAGAAATGTAATGTGGGATGAACGAATTTTATTACTGAAATTATTATAATTATGATTTTTCTTTCCCATTTAAAGGCTATGCTTAGAAAAATTATTTTTTTTATGGAATACTAATTCCAAGTGAATAAATTTTACTGAATTAAAGTTTCAAAGAAAAAAACCCGCGTATCTTAGACAATTATTATATTTTGCACAAGATAATGCAAATTCCGCAGTTTCTACTTAGTCATTCTTGCATCTCCCTAATACGTGCCTTTAGCAAATACGCTTAATCGCATTAATTAAGAAATGGGTAGCGCCCATTATGGAATGTCAAATTTACTTATATTCATAGTTTAACACAAAAGCTTTCCTTTCTTTTCTAACAGCGAAGGCCCACCAATTGTAAACGTGCCAAGCAACGATCAGGCCAACCAAGCGGCCGCCGGAGTCGCTGCCACCGTGAATTCGGGCGCCGCTCAAGCTGGCGGCAATGCGTCGCAACAGCCGAGTCGAATTTGGCGCGACACCAAGGCAAAGAGCACGAGGCGGTGAGTGCCTGGCTGCCTTATCTTATCATTTTCAAATAAATTCGAAACATCAAAAATTCTTTCGTAGTGAGTGACAATCTATGATTAATAGATGTTCTACAATTAAATGTAGTTTGACGCACTTTATTTAAAAAAAAACCTGATTGAAAGCCTTTTTAGCCAACAAAGACAAAAGATTGACAATATTTCTCGTACTGTATAGGGTTTGGCACTTTGCTTCTTCTTTTTGAATAAACATTGATTGATGTTTTGACACAGTCCAGTTAAAACTGATCAATTTTTCGTCGTCGAAACCCCGTTTGTTTGCTACTATGAGCAGGCTTCGAGCTCCACCCTTGAACTTCGCTTAAATTCTTTCCCTTCGAGCAGAGAACCTAACATAGAAACTAAAAGTTCTGTCCATCTCTTCTACCTTTGACCACGCCCAAAATAACCACAACTAAATGCTGGCTCCACTTTGCTTTGAAGTCTAATTCGGGCAAGTAGCGTGTCCTCCTGCTGTCATTGAATTCGGGATCGATAAGCCGATCAATTATAAATTAAATTTGAATTGAGGCCTAGAGCCATTCATTTTATTTGTTTTTTCGTTCGCTAGACAATTGATGAAGCCTGCACCAGATAGCTACCGTGCGTTCTGAACCATGAACACATCAATCGCCTTGCACTATACGATACAATGTTACTGCGAATTTCTACAACGCTCAGTCCTTTGCCCAAGCGCGCAATGCTCAAGCCAATTTCTTACATAGGTGATTATTAAAAAAGCAAATTTCAATTCAATTATTACACTTTAAGAGCGCCATTAATTGGCTATGATTGAAGCACCCAAGATAAAGCCAGTATGCTATAGTAGCATTGACAGTGACATTGACCGTTAGCAGTGTAAATAGAAGCTTTAAAAATGTCTAGGTAGTATAATGTACTTACGCACAGACTGTTCAATTGGTTCCTCTTAGAGTGGTAGACAGAGAATGCAAAAAGACCTTTTTGTTCGTATTGGTTTAATGAATCAATACATTGATGGATTCAAAGGTAAGCATTGTAAGCAATTGCAACCATTTTATTCTCATAAAAATGGATCAGGAATCAGCATTATGCTGTAAAGCTATTCGTTAACATTGAACTGTCATTCAAAAGCATGCTTAAAATTACAAGTGAGTGAGGTCGTAAAATTTAGTTCCTGAGTTATTAGCCATTATTCCAATCACCCCGGCACTCCTTTCAGCTACAAACGGCTGGTATTCAAGAATGGCGAATGCAACATCTCACATTACAACATTAAAAAGCGAAAACGCCGCTTCCTAGCCGATATATTCACCACGCTGGTGGACATGAAGTGGCGCTACACACTGCTACTGTTTGTTGTTACCTTCATATCCGGTTGGCTGTTCTTCTCCCTAATGTGGTGGCTGATCTGCTTCGCCCACGGCGATCTGGACAGTTCGCGACCGCACGGGTTCGTGCCCTGCGTCATCAACATGAATGACTTCTCCGACGCTTTATTATTCTCAATTGAGACGCAGCAGACCATTGGCTATGGTTATCGCTATCCTACAGATCGCTGCCCGGAGGCTGTGCTCATGGTGATGACGCAATGCTGCTTCGGCGTCATCATTCAGGCGCTGATGACCGGCCTGGTGTTCGCTAAATTGTCGCGACCGAAGAAGCGCGCCGAGACGCTGATGTTCAGCAAGAGCGCCGTGATCTGCAAACGCGACGGCCAAATGGTGCTGCTGTTTCGAGTTGGCGACATGCGCAAATCCCAACTAATCGAGGCCCACGTTCGGGCTGTACTAATTAAAAAGCGCATCACCAGAGAGAACGAAGTGCTGCCTTTGGAACAATTCGACATTGATTTGGGCTATAACGACGGCTACGACCGGCTGTTTCTAGTCTGGCCAATCATTGTCGAGCACAAGATCGATCGCAACTCGCCATTCTGGGAGATATCGGCCGACGATTTGCAAACGGAACAGTTCGAACTAATTGTAATGCTAGAAGGTATAATCGAGTCGACGGGTATGACTACGCAGGCTCGTTCGAGCTATCTGCCCTCGGAGATTCGTTGGGGACATCGGTTCGAGAGATTGATCACCTATCAGAAGGACAATGGCGAGTACCAGATCAACTATGAGAAGTTCCACGCTACCAGAGAGATACCCAGATTTCCCCGTTGCTCAGCTAGGGAACTCGCCGAAATGAACGCCGATGAGAACTCTTCACCGTTGGGATTTATCTCCGACGAGGACTGTTCGTCGACAAGAACTGCAGCCGCAGCCGCCGCCATCGCTGCCAGTGTGGGCGTCGCCGGAGTCGCCGGGGCGGCAGCTGGCGGCCCCGCTAGTCAGCGTGGCAGCGGCGACTCTCTGGACCCGTCGACTGCTGTGCCGTTCTCGGGATCTTTCCAGCGCTCTAACTGAACAGTGGCTGACGGCGGTATTGGGGAGGGCGGAGCAAAAATTATTATCCTCAAATATGGGAATCAGACCGTGTCTTTTACACTCGATACCTTAGATTTTATCTGCTAATTGCAATTTCTGCTCGTGGTCAAAATTGCCTATTCTTGCGAATTGGTCTGTCCCGTGTATCTTTGTGAGGTTCACCGTCCCTGTTTCTGCTCGAGGGTCACAATCTTCTGCTTCTTTGTGAGAATCATCTTTGTCTATTTGTGAAAGCTTTCAAGGCCACTATCTTTATCGGAATAAAAATCACTCATTTCTTTGCGAGGGTCACTGTGCTCTGTGTGTGTCAATGCGACTCAGACACTTAAACTCCTATGAAATTACTGGTACGAGTATTTAGGGGAGTATTATTAGAACTAATACAATGTTATTATTTAGTATTAATTCGTCAATTGTTGTCAGCTCCTTACTGCGTATCCGTGACAGTTTATTAATTTTGTAAAACCAGAGATAAATGGCTGTGAAAGCCTGTTACGTCAGCATGGTTTCGCTTTAAAATTGTACCCTGCCAGTTTGTTGTTTTTGACATTTATATTTAATAATTTTTGTCTTTGGCTGTGATCTGTCAAAGCCACTTGTACGTATTAGTTACTGATTTAAATTATTGATTTTTATATTAGCTACGAATCATTTTTTCGACAATTTTTCTTTCGTGTTTTTGTCGCGATTAAGCTTTTTCTTTAGAAACTTCTACAGTTTAAATTTCTAATCTAGTCCCTGTCTATCTGCAATTTTTATGCAGTTTTTTGTGTCAGTTTTATTCAAACAGTTTTTAACATTTTTCATGATATTAATCTGCTCTTTAAAAAATTGCTTAAGCTTTGTTTTCGTAGACAAATGACCTATTTGATCCAACAAAGGTCCTGCTTGGTAACTACCTCAAGTGTTGTGGATATTTGAGTCACAGACATAAACAGGCAAACAGCTTCATTTTTTGATAATTAATACACTTACAGACAGGTTACAGAGTCTCAAGTAGACAGATCACTCGTTAATGACTCATTAAAAATCGGTTATAATGTTTAAATGGATGATTGACAGTAGCGTCATAGCCATTTGGGTCATGGAGAGATGAGTCATAAACAGTTAAGTTATTAGAAAGTTTATAGACACTTGAGTCATAGATAGTTTGGATCATAGAAAGTTGGTCATAGGAGGTTGTTCATAAATAAAAATATTTGAAACCAAAGATGCGCAACAACCGGTCAGATAAAATGGACACTGACCAAGATAAGTCGCAAAATCAGGGAGGTAAGTCGCAAAATCCGATAAGTATATCGTAAGTATCATGAAAAGGTAGGTAAAGCTTCATAGTGACGCGCGGGACCTTTCTTCTCCTTCGAAAATTTGTCCCATCTCGTTATGTCGAAAAATTAGAAATTTTGTTCACCCCCAATGGTCGGGTGAATTCTTTAAGTCACGCATGTATGCTTGAAATATAGTCATTACCCTGCGAAATTATTCATAAATTCGATTTCAATTAAATATATATTTGTCCCCTTAAAATTAAAGAGCTTTAATATTTTCATTTCAAACTATAGTCTACTTTATGTGCCATTATGGTCATCTTTGCGATTAATCTGCGATATTTACTCTATCCAAAGCGTTAAAATTTAGTCATTGATATGCAATTTTTACTATTACGCGTTTTAATTTTTTGCGATATAATTTTAGTCAATATTGACCGACTGTAATGCACCGCGTATTATTTTAAAGTGCGCTAGAACTATGTGAGCTTCTTTTGAGCAGCTGTGATGCATAAAAAATAAAAAAATAAAAATACACAGATCTTGAATAGTTGGTTTTTATTAATAACGTTAGTTAAACAAATCTACGTTAATTATACTTGTCTATACAGTTGTTTTGCCTTAAAAGTCTTCTCAAATGTGTTTTCTTATTTATAGATTAGATTCTCGACCGGCTGTTATAAATTAACGTGCTTCTTAACTTCATCTCAATGCAGAAATTATTTTGCATGACTAAAATTATCATGGGGTTTCTATAATCAAATTTTCGTACGTGTTTATTTACTCCTACTTAAAGTAAGCATTTACGATCTATCTTGAAGCAAAACTGTTTCTTCGGTCTAATACATCGGTCTAAGCCGTTGATGCACCTCGTCCCATAACAAGTTTACTAGCTGCCAAATTTGCTGCTATCTCATGCCTCATTGAGCAGAACCAATCGAGTAGTGCAAAGCAGGCCATGTAGCTACAATTTCAATAGCATGAATTGTCTGCGCACAGCCTGGCATGGTGACTTAAAGTGAATCTACATCAAGGGATCGCATTTTTTATCCTCAATACGCTTGGCAAAATTCCCCATTATTATCGAGCAACAAATTATAGCAGATCCTGATCATCATGACGTCGTGTCAAAAGGCTAACCCTAATATAGGAAGAGCGCTAGGCGGAAAATCAATGTGTGCAACGACCAGCCAAGAGGAGCACACACTATGCTTTTATACCCGAATAGGGCTTACTTTATCGAGCCCTGAGTCTTAAGAGTCGAAGAGTGATCCGGTTTTGAGCGTGTTTGAGCTTTAGCTAATGTCCAGCCAGCCAACAAGTGTCCGAGTCAGGCATGCTTGCAGGTGGGAGGGGCGGCTGCCCGGTTTGACTTCGAATTCGAGCTGTAGAACTGCGCTTGTCCACTGCAGATCGATGGATGTGCCTTAGCGCTAAATTGCTGCTTTAGCAAAGAGAATACTAGGGTGCGAAATGGATTTTTAAGACAAATGTATCAGCATTCAGATTCCGAGCCTCACTTAGTCTAACTTTAAAAAAGTCGCTAAAACATAGTCCCCAAAAAATTAGTGTATGGATAGTCACTTCTCAAATGTCATAACTTTACAAAAAAATAAAAGGACAAACTCTTAACTGCCGATCTCAAAACCTGACGAAAATTTTTCATCTATTGATCTTATTTTACTTGCTAGTAAATAGAGGACCTTGCGAACGTCTAAGTGCAGAACTTTTTAAATAAATGTATATAGTATAGAGTTTTTAATTTAAAAGCAATTATCACTGACACTTACTCATTCGCTATTTCACTGACTAGCTTCCTGATTTCTTTTCCACCGCCATTTTGAACGACAGCAGTGTGCGCGAACTGCGCGAATATACCCTCGTAAGATGCAAACATTTTATAAAGGAAACGTTTTTTTATCAAATCCTAAACTTTACTAAACTTTGTGATAAACAATTTAATGATAACGCACCCGAATGGCCAGCGGAGGCTTGCTGTATATTGGCCTCTGACTGAAATCGGCGCGGCTTAAGCCCTCCCTCCCTAACGTCCGAAACCGACCTTCGTTTCACACCCAACCCCTCTCGATTTGCCTGCCACCTTTCCTGGGTCTGTACGAGCTGCGCCAGTCTATGTACATCTAACCTTCCTAGTTGTGTGATGCGTCCGGTTAGCCCAATCAAACAGCGGCGAACTGGAAACTTTAATTGGGGTGTGTTTATGTAAGGCCTGTATTTGGCACGAGGCGTTAGTCCTTTAAAACACAATAATAACCCGAGCCTACTTCTCAAGTCTGGGACCAAATAAACGATTTTTAAAGGCCTTGTACGAGCGTACAATACTGGTCCCTCCTCGCAAATTTATTTTACTAAAGATACGAATTCCGAGCATCAATTTTTTTAGGCTGCGCTGCACGCTATTTTTTATAATTGTAAGTTTTGTTGGAACTTTAGCTAATACCTTGATCTTCTTACCGACCTTTGGTTTGGCTATGGGTCTTGAATGCTCTTGTGTTTTGCCTTTTCCTGCATAATTTCCTGTCTAAATTACAGCAATATAACTTTTTGACTCTGGACATAATTCTAAGATTCCAAGTTTAAAAGTTCCCAAAAATTCCTCGCGTGAGCCATTCTCGGTTCACTCACTCACTCGCTCATCAAAGCAGTACTAGGCAAAATAAAGGAATGGGCAGTCAGTCAGGCTACCAGCAGTGGGAGGTAGTTGGTGATCCTTTAAAATTGCATTTTACTTCGCAAGCTCCCTCCAATTTCCCCCTTGTTCAGTCGGCACACAATCAGCACACAGCTCGCGGATTTAGAGCTGCTGCTTCGTATTGAGACGACACCATTTAACAATGCCTCATACAACCTTCATTCCCGCCTGTTCAGAGTTCTTTCTAATTCTATTCTTCCTCGGTTGAGTTTCAGTTCACCTCGTCATTCGCCAACCCCACACCGAGAGTCGGGGAGGTAAGGATTGAGAATGGGGGGGGATTTTCAGACTGGAGGCCACTCACTGGGAACTGGGGTTGGTTGTACTTGAATGGGGAGGAGAGGCAGTCATTGGGGGGAGGTTGGGGAAGAAAGGTTTGAGTTCCCAAGCTGGGGTTGGGCCCGGTGTGGAGACAATGCGAAAACGAAGCGACGAAGAGGGTTCGAGGAGACGGGGGGATCGAGGTGAGGTGGAAGTTGGTACCGGGGAGGTCTGAAAGGTGGTAAGTTGGCCAACCAGAACCGCGGACAGAAGGCTGAGACGGGGGGGGGGGGGGAGGCGGGCGATCGGGGGTCGGACGAATTGGGCATTTTCATAAATAAATAAGCAGCCCCTGTCAAAAAAAGGAGACTCCCAGAGAGCTGGCCGGCAGACAATCCCAATAGCGCAATAACAACCTTGAAGGCAGGCCAAATTTCAAAACCTCAGATTCCCCTTACTCATCGCAGACTCAATTTGATCAGTCTGAAGGCAATCAATGTCGGAGCCAGTCATACTGAGCAGCGCCGGATCAGTCCTGGTCGGCGGCAGTCCGAGCATCGGCGGAGCGAGCGACGCGACTGGACCGCCGGATAGTCCGACGTCTGACGCCGTGTCTGTGACGCCCGGCGGGCTGTCTGGCGCAGCGTCGCAGTCGCCGGAGCCGACGCCGCAGCCGGCGCAGACGCAAGCACCGCCTGTCCAGCAGCAGCACGCGAAATCGCAGGCTAAAAAGTCGTTTGTGTGGCGCTATTTCACGCATCCAACTGACGAGAACACCGGGGTGCCGGATGTGAAGAAGACAGTCTGCAGCATCTGCAACGCAGTGCTAGCCTTCAATAATTCCGGCACAACTACCACTATGCTGAACCATCTGAAGAGTCGGCACGGCGACGTGGCCCGCCAGGAGGAGGAGCAGAAACGCGGCCGTAACAACGGCGCTACTCCGGTTGCCAAGGAGAAATCTAGCAAGTCGAGTTCGATTGACCATCACCAGCAGCAGCAGCAGCAGCAGCAAGGCAACAATCAGGCGTCGTCTCCAGCTTCTGGATCTGTTGGAAAGCAGCAAAAGACTGGCAGCAGCGCTGGCGGCAAGTCAACGCCGAATTCCCAGCCGCAGCCGCAGCAGCAGCAGCAGCAGCAGCAACTGCCAACATCGCAGCCGCAGCCGCCCCAGCAATTTCCTTTGCCGCTGACAGTCGCCGTGAAAGCCGACCAGCTGCAGGTGCCAACGATGAAGTGCGCCACCCAGGCCGACTTGGCTGCCAGCGGGAACGCCGAGGTCCGCGGCGGCGGCGGCGGCAATCATCGCGTGTCCGGCCCGCCTGCGCACGCCATTGACAAGGTAAGGACCAGGCAGAGGGGGGGGGGTTGCCGCACGCGCCTCGCGTTCTCCGCGCAATTTCGCGAATTTCCGCCCATCCTGCCTTCGAAGAAAGCCAGATCCGCATTGCCCGTCCCCTCTTTCTCTCTTTCTCCTCTCTTCCTTTCTCCGCCTTCCCCATTTATTTTGCAACTTTGCAAGGCTTTCACTTTTTCGCGCCTCGCTCTTAGAAAATTTTTTTCCTACTCTTTTTGCGACTTTTTTTCGGACCAGACCTCCGCGTGTTGAACCGGTAAGAGGCGTGCAAAGCAAAGCGATTTGAGGGGCGGGGGGTTATAGGGCGGAATCAATCTGTCGAGTCCTCAACTTCCCACCAAGCCCAAATCCATAGCTATGCAAGTCGTTCTGTCACGCCGGGGGGTGCCTTGGGGTTGGTGGCCAACTAGCAGGAAACCGCGGGCCTCTCCAGCTTGAGGTCTGTGCAGTCTGAGATGCACACACACAGGATCGACAATGAATGAATAAAAGTGGGAGAAGGGGGGAAGGCTCCTCCGATTTTTTTTTCGAAAACCACAGCGGTGTTTAAAGTGGTATTGAGGAAAGCTGTTTTTTTTCGCCTATACTCCAAAACGCTTCAAATCCAAGTAAGCCACCACCTAGCGGGACGAACTGCAGTGCTCATTGCTCACAGCCCGGGGCTTTTTTTCCACCAACTTTTTATAGCGGAGCCGGCCATTGTTAAATTCAAGCAACATTGATGAATCGGCCCACTCCCTCCCTTACTCTGCTTGAATGTGTGCACAATGCCTTTACTCCTGCACCAGCTTTGGATCCGAGATCCCGTCAAGTTCTGCGTGTGCTCGACCCCTCCTACATCCCCATCCCCTATGAGCCCGCGGCGCCCCGCGGTGACTGCTCAAGCGGCCGCGCGAATACAGGCCTTATCCCGTCCCCGCAGCTGGTTGAGGCTGCATCAAGAAAATGCCCGTGTGAAAAGAGACCTTCTTTTTCAATCTCTTTCCCTCTCTTTTTTGCTTTGCCCCTTGAGAAAGAGAGTCAGCCTCGTTTCTGGTCCCGACCCGGAAGTCGAAGTGCGGATGAGACCAAGAATCGGGGATGAGGGTGAGGCGGCAGGCGCCAAAATGGTTGGAGATCCCAAATGGAGTGCTCAGCAGAGTCAGTTGAATAAGTTTGTGCCGCCGCTGCTGCTGCTGCTGGCGCTGTTAACTTGAGCCTGAATACAGCAGTACCTCCCTGGCCTTACCTGCTCGCAATTTTTCATTGCCGAACAATTCCCTTGTCATGCTCAATTCATTCACACGTTGCCCGTGCTCTCTTTCTCTTTTTTAATACTGATTCGTTGCATTCATTCATTGAATAAGTACTGTGCGTCTTTGTTAGTGAATTCCAAAGTTTCTGGCGTAAAACTATGATTTGTCGATTGTTATTATGAATCTGATAGCTAGCTAAAGTATTAGGTATTTTTCGGGACTATATATTATGCATCTGATTTTGGGACTATGGGATCTGTTTTGCGACACTGTTGGTTCTATTCTTTGGCTTCATAAAAGGTCCTTCAAAATCGCTTAATACAATCGAACTCGATGGTTCAATCGATACAATCATTCGTTTGAATATTTTATTTAGCTTAGCTATTACTCTTGTTCAGACAGGGACCTGCTTAGTTTACTCATCACCTCTTTGTGCATTTAAAAGAGAGGGTAGACAGGGCATAGGACTTGCTGGTGAATTCTCAGAGATAGCTATCTATTGGTGGACAAGCTGTCTTCATTCTATCTATCTGTGTTAGGCAGGTGAGAATGTGGCACCGTATAATCACCTGTTGTTGTTTTGAGTCTGCCATTAATTTTCTCCCATTGCCACCCACGCACGATTCGAAATCGAAACTTGAATGAGAGCTCCGAGCTAGCTTGGATAGATACTAAACTAAAAAGCGGCCGCAACAAGCAACAAAGCCCCACTCCATGTCATCATCATCGCCCGTCATCTCAATAATTTTCAATTGTTTTCTTTATCCTCGAAGTCCTCGAACTGTTCCCCCTACCCCACTCGCTCGCATCGTTACCGTCAGATGCTTGCGAAAAAAGCTGGGGTCTCCTACCTCCCACGTGAGTGCGAGGGTGGGTAAAGCGATTTCGAGAAGCGAAAAAAAATAAAGACTTGAAAAAAAATGAGCTCTGAACGAGGGGATTTCAGAATGGGGCTTTTGCCCGGGTGAGACTTTGAGCGAGGACAAGCTTTTTCGAGGAGCAGCTGAGTCGGGAGTGAGGATGTGGGGCTTGGGGCATGCGTAAATAGGTTTTAGAAAATGGAAGTATAGAGGGGGGCGATACCGGTGGGAAAGGGGTCGAGCACAGGCCCCGGGGTGCGCAAACAGGCGGGATGTGACTGGGAATGGGGATTCGAGCAAAAATGCGGGCCTACCCACACCCCCTCACCCGCAAAGCCTCCAGTTCGCTTTGTCTGCCTTGTTCTGGAAGGCAGAAACGGGCAGGGACTCAGACAGGACTTGTGGAAGATGGAGGCCTCGCGCGAATTTACCAAATCCTCCGAGCTCCCGGTGCCGTCAAGGACCAAATGTGGAATTATAAGAGCTAGCTAGGCATGCCATTGCAGTTCGAGCGGATGCAAATTCAGGGGAGAATTCATGGCTTTTGGGTATAAAGGAGAATTAAGGAAAACAAATAGTTTTAAGCTAGGCAGCAATCCATTCTCAGCCAGCTACCCTGCATGCTTGGAGTTTTCATTAATATAGCAGTCTTAGAAGCTTGTTCTTGGATGCTTGTTTTCCTTTCTAGACCTATATTCTATATCGATTTGATCTTATTTTTTTAATATTTTAGTCGATACTTCAGCAGCAACAGCAGCAACAGCAGCAACAGCTACAGCAGCTTCAACATCAGCAGCAGCAGCAACAGCAGTGGCACGCAGCGGCTGCCGCTGCCGCAGCTTCGGCTACGCCAGCAACAACAGCCGCTGTACAGGACTTCTCGGCTCTGTTCCTGCCCAGCCACTGCTTTCCGGGCACATTCCCGCCGCTGACCCTGCAGGACGTGCTGTACTCCAACGCTTTAGCCCAGATGTATCACCAGCCCATGGCCCTGGCCAAGAGTGTCTACAGGCCGGCCAAACATCCGTCGCCTACGTCTGGCTTTGGCGACGAGTTTCCTAACAGCGACGCCAGTGTTAACAACGCCGCCGCTGCCGCCGCCGCCAGCAACTCGGCATCAACAACAGTCGGCAGCGGCCTCTCCGTGGCTAATGGCCCGCCAGATCCGAAGCGGGCCAAACAGCGGAAGGCGCCGGCTCCGCTGCGTAAAAATGGCTCCAACGCGCCTGTCTCAGCCGCTGCCGCTGCCGCTCCGCACACGGCAACAGGCCAGCCAGGCGAGCTGACGCCTCCGGCTAGTCAGCAGCGCGACAATTCGATTAGTTCTGAGAAATTTTTGCACTTCCTAGCCAGAGACCTGCTGCCAACTGATACTCTTTATCAGCCGGGCTTCACGGTGAGTTCTATAGTAAAGCTATTGCGAATGATATGTGACTCATTTCAGTTCAATCAGCACTCCTGAAAATCTGTACCGTCTTCCCAGCTTGGCTCCACTGCGTTTCCTTTCTTTATTAGCATTTAGAGGTGTTCTAGCCAGCCTAGTGGCTAGGGCGCCTGCCTTATGATCGGAAGGTCGTGGGTTCGAGCCCCGGCCGTTAGGAGACAATTTGTGCCCAGCTGAAATCGGGTACCATGCAGTTTGAGCTGGGGAAATTTTAGAGTGGCTGCTGCGGCCCTTCCAGCCCGTCAGGACTGAGCAGCTGTACACAGCCCTCGGGTGTCTAAATTTATTTATTATTATCTAGTCTTCCCAGTTTGGTTCTGCGCTCCGATTGTGCTACTCGGCCATTGTCTGTCGAACAATTCGACTCGTTGGCTACTCGTAGACGAAGTAGGAAAGTGTTTGGCTGGGGTTTTTTTGGCCACGCAGGCATGGCAGCAGCTGAATCGTTCAAGGCTCGCTCGCGTGTAGCTAAAGTTGAAGCATTGCGGGCTGTCAATTTTTTTTAATACCCCCGGCGGTCCGCGCCCACCCTCTCATGGTCCTCGTTCTCCCCATTTCCCAGCGAGAAGAAAAAATGGCTGAAACTCTTCGAACACTCTCCCCCGTTGCTCTCTCGAATCGCTCTCTCGAATGCTATTGAATTCTTCGCTCTCTCTCTCCAGTTCGACAATAGCTCGATCGAGCTGTCAAGAACTGACATATCAGCCTCAATGTCAGCTTGAAACTGACGAAATTAGCGAATAAAAGTTTGACCGAAGTTGAAAAAAGAAAGATTTTCTTTCAGCCGCACAGTCAGTCACCCCTAGCCCGCTTCTCAATCCTTTCTTTTGCTGCAGTTTTACTATTTGGTATTAAGTTGGAGCGGGCGGCAACTCGAGCTGGCTGGCCAAAACTCAATTGCTCCTAGATTTCTGTATATTTACTCCCTGCTTACCTCGAGGAGATTTCCCCCCGATCTGTCGCGGACCGGATAAAAATTCGATTTCTGCAATATGGCGCCCCCTCGTCGGTCGCGGTGAGGGCCAGACACAAAAACTCCCATGCGCCAGCTAAACACCAGGGCGGCAGTTGAGGGGGAGGGGAGGAGGATCTTAATCAACAGGGTGCGCGCTCACGGCTAGAGAGGCTTAAGTGGGGGGAGAAGGTTTGAAAGCCGCTGAGGGGCACCAATTGTTCTGGCTATGCTCGCTGGGAACTCAGCTCAGCCAGCAAATATCCCCGCCCCTCCCCCCTCCCCCCATAAGACCGAATCCGTCAACTAACTGTGCTCAGAATTCGGTGACTCGTTCGTTTCGGTGGGAGCGAGCGAGCGAGTGAGCGAGTGAGTATTTTGCTGAGCCGGGTTTTGGGGAAGCAGCCGTTTCTCTTTCTGCATTTGTGTGTGTGTGTGCAGCTCGTGAAATCTGCTGCCACAACTGCCCACTTTGCAAACAATGCAATGCAACCAACACGAGTTGGTGTTGGATCCGTGCGTGGTCGGGGGGCAACGGCGGGGGGGGGGCAGGCGGACAGGGGGAAAGGGGATCTGGAACTCGACTTCTTTACTGAGAACCGCCCGCAGCCGCCGCCGCCGCCGCTGCTACTGCCAGCTTGGCTTTCAAAAAAGCAGCCTGCCGCTTGCCGAAATCGAGGGGGGAGGGTAGGTTGAATTTTGCAGGAGAGGATCGGCCCATTGGGTTTAGCGAGATTGGCTGCACGAGTGGCTACTCGAATGTTTCTCGCTAGGAAAACCTGCATATAATTCGTTTATATATATTTATATATAACCTGCATGGCTCGTTCGATCGCAGCCCCCGGTGAAGTCCCAGGCTAAGCCAGCCTTTGCAAACTTTATTGCTGAGAGAGGAGCGCGCTGCCTTCCACCTTTCTGTGCACCTTCCGCACACACACACGCACACACACAGCCGTCCCCGCACTCGACAAGCCCCAACCTTGGATGGCCGGCTGGTGTTACAATATATAAATTTTGCCCTTCCAGTGTCGCGCTGTAGCTATACGGACTTCGAACTTTTTTTCGGCACCATGAGCAGCGGGCGCGGCGGAGGGAAGGGGAAAATTTGGTTGGGCAGTTTGAGTCCGTCAGCTTAGCTCTCGGAATGAGAGAAAATGGTTTTTTTGCACTCCCCCCCACCTGCCTGGGTTTATGCAACCAGCGGGGTGCTGCTCACACCGCTAATGGCATTGTGTGTGTGTGTGTGTGTGTGTGTGCTGCACTGAGCGTCACCTCCCGTCTGTCTCTCTCCCTGATTCATTTAATGCAGTTATTTCTTTAGCTGAGCTGCTATTGAATGGGATTCGCACACGAGTAGCAGCAAATTCCGAGTAGCATGTTGCCTATTAGCCTGTGGGGCCATTAATTGCCCCAGTCAGTTACTTAAATACGGCCGCGGACAGCTCCGCATGGCTGCGCACTCAATTATTTCCACTCCAAATTCTTGATCTCTGAAAATCTCTTTCTTCAGTTTTATTCCGATAAGCTGGGATGCTTAGAGAAAGAATGGGCCTCGAGATCGACAGCCTTCCCCCACTAGCCCGTCCAAGACTGACGGACAGACAGGATACAAGACTGTCTGTCGTTCCCCATCGCTGCTCTCGCTTTATTCTTCCCAGAGCGAGGTGCCCAGCCTCCCGCATGGAGCCGGGGCTGGTAGTTTCCTTCCTCCTCAGCCGAAAAACTCGTGTCCATCGAAGGAGGAATGGCTGGAGCTCCTTTCCTCCCGACCGTTGTGAGCAGTTCCCATTCTCTAACTTTTTAACTCACCCGGCTCAGTTCCCAGTTCCTCATGGGACCCCCCTCCCGATGGCCTGAATTAACACAATAGCCTCGATGTTGATGGTGCAAGAACGAGGAATGTTTTTAGATTGAGTGAGTGAGCAGGCCGATGGGCTTGGTTGGGAGGGTATGCCGCTCCTCGAGGCAGTTCCGCATAGAATCAAGGGGTGATAATAAAATGAGAAGGCATTGTAAAATAGAGAATTGGATGTATCGTGTGTGTGTGTGTGTGTGTGTGTGTGTGTGCAGCCGCGCACGTTAAAAATTTCGATACAATGCGGGCGACTCGCGGTGGTGGATGAGCAGCTGCTCTGCTGCAGCATTGTGTGTGTCTGTGTGCTCATGGCTAGCTATAGTGGCAATATATCCGTATTAAAACTGCATGGTAGGCAGCGAGCGATCCGGCAGCGAGGAGGAGTATAGAGGCCAGAGGGGATAAAAAGCATACAGGTGGGTGCCCGTCCCCTATATCGACAGTCAGACAGACGGACAGAGCTCTGTCCCGCTTCCTAGCTCGCAATATATGTATAGCTCGAACCAGCTGCAGGCAAGTTGCAAACAATGGGAAAGGGGCGGGCGGGTTTGGAAGGGAAATGAGGCAAAGCTCGATGCTATGCATGCAGGCTGGCTGGCTCATATTTGTCAGATTAATGGCTTCTAAGCCTTCCTCATTCCCCGTTGCGCCGCCACCGTGCAGCTTCAATATAAACTACCAATAGCTATTGCCATCTCTTAGACGCCTCAAAACGCTTTCTATCTTAGCCCGCCGCCGCCGCCGACGCATTCAACCCCACCGCCACTATCGTCATCATCAACATTGCGGTTTCTATTTCCCGCAATTTCCTCTCCCACCCGCTAGCTCGCCTGCGCCAATTTCTTTGCCTATCAAGCTTGTCAAACACACAAACACAGGGTAGGGGAGAAGGGAACTCGAAGGTGTGAGCATGAGAATTAACGAAGGTGTTTCAGACAGGTGAAGCCCGGCCAAACAATGAAACTTGGCCTGGGCGAGCGAGGCCCCGTGGCTTTCCTTGCCTCGAGCCGGCCCTGGTCCGTCCGATATCTCACAAAACAAGCCGGGTCCGTTGTTCAATCGAATTGGGGGGGTCTGTGTTCTCCCAGCTCCTGCTCTTTCTCTGCCCCGACACTCCCCCCATCTCACCCCTCCTTCTTTCTCCCAATTGTTTGCATTGCGGAAACTCGAGCGCCCAGTAGCAGCAGCAGGCGCAGAAAGAGCCCGGGGGCCTGACACACACAAACACACACACGCACAAGGCAGTTTGCTGCTTTACCGACAGAGACTTGGCTGCTAGTTTTGGGGCCTTAGGGAAACAAAAGAGCCTATAGTCTGGGATTCCTGGAAAATAATCGTTCGGTAGGCTTATTGGCGATTTGGCGGGCGTGTGCGACCAAGGCCCGTGTGTGTGTGTGTGTTGTGTGTGTGTCTCTCTCTCTCTCAGCATCATTCAATCCCATCTTTCTCCCAATTTTTTTCTCTCCTCTCCTTCTCCTTCTGGCCATCTTTCTTCTTGTCCGAGAAGACTCTCTTTCGCTCTCTCACTCTTTCTTTGCATCCTAGTAGTCGTCCCGACGCGCCGCATAAGCTGCATTGTTGCCTTATCGACTTTTCCCGAGTCGGGGATCGGGGAGGGAGGCAGCTAGACAGAGAGTTGGGGGAGAGGAGGAGGAGGCGAGGCGCGGCAGGCAACCGGGGAAGGCGATTTTAAGAAAGGCGCTACCCCGTTGTGCTGGCCTCCCCCCCCCCCCGACCGGGGCCTGCTGTTTTTTTCTGCTCAAGTTTTGTTTGAATTTGAAAGAAAGTCTGCATTTAGGAGGTTTGGCCGCCCCCTCCCTCCCCGCCGGCGAAGAGGGGAAGTGGGTAGCTGGGAGCTGGAGGTGGAAGGGCGTCATCACTCATCAAGAAAGACCCCCCCCCCTACTCGGATCGAAGCGGACGAAGTGAGGGGCAAGCTGAGTGAGAAAAGGTGAGAATTGAGACCGCTGGCGGTCAGGCTATGAAGCGAGAGTCTTGACGCTCCCGCCGGTGTGTATCTTTTTTTGACTCCCCCCCGCACCCGCTTTTGTCCGATCGGAGCCTTCCTTTCTCATCGGGGCCGTTTCAGGAAATGGGACGTCAAACCGCGAGCGGCCTCTCTGTCCCCGGCGCTGGGATTTTTTTGTTAATCGAGAAGCTTGGGGAGAACGGTAGAATTGGGCGCGAAAAGTCGGGGTTGGAGGGGGGAGCAGTTTAGCTTCGCCCCTCCTTCCGATTGCCCGCTTCTTACCTTACTACCAAGTTTTTTCTCCCCCCCCATAGCTCGCGCGCTCGCTCTCTCTCTCGGCCTTTAATTGGGTATTTGATGCGAGTACAAAAGCGAGGCTTTGGACTCGGATTTCAGAGGTCCGCCCCGGCCCGCGGTCTCTCTAGTCGCCAGCGCCGACGATCGCATTCCAAGCTTCTGAATGAATTGTTTGGAAGGTGAACTCCTTGAGGAAACTGGGCGAGTGGCTTGACGGAAGGGAGTTTTTGGGGTTTGGGGGAGAAAAGATGAAGAGAGAGATTGAGAATTGGTCGGGGGGAGAGCAAAGTGAGTTGAGAATGGCGCTGAAGAAGAAGATCGGTCGAAGGAGAAGCCTCTCCTGCCCCCGAGTATTCTAATCGAGTTATGGGCCTTTAGCTTAAGGCAGCCCAGGACGGGCTCGGGTTACCTACCTGGCCAAGAACTCCGCGCTGAGCTTGGTTTCCTTGGAGCTGGAATCGCCCGCCTGGCGCTATTATTGTTGCATTCGAGAATCGCGCTCGCCTAGTCGCACTCCTTTCGCTCTCCTTTCCATTCTCCAATTTAGCTGCACCTTCACGCGCACACAGGTCTCATCCCTCTCTCTCTCGGGCAATTGTGTTTCCCAAACCTCCCCTCCTGGCCCAATATTCCCAGTCCTGCAGCCTTCCGCCGAGGAGGTTGGCTATGGATTTTAATGAAAATCAACCACCCATCGCTCCGAAACCGGCACGAGTCAAGCCTTTCTTTCTTGGCTTTTCTAGCCGACTCAAATCCATAGCCATCCTTGATCCAAAAACTTGCCTTCCCTTCGCTCCATTCTGGTCTGGCTTTTGTGACGACAGTCAACGACGGCGGAGGCGGACGAGCCAGGGAAGAAAAGGGTTATGGCAGTCAAATATTGCCCGCACCCGCTGGGCGGCGGTCGTGACGTCTGGCTGGGCGCGGGCGGCATAATTCTGCGAGATTCGTCGGACGCTCGACCGTGGGTCTTCCTCCGCCCCCCCCTCCGCTCAAAGATCCCGGATCTCCCCCCCCCGCCTCCCAGGCCCATCAAGCACAGCCAGCCTCGCTAATCCTGTATTGCTGAAGCCTGCAAGTGTGTGCGCGGCCTGGGTGAGAAACTGGGACAGGAATAGCGCCGGCTCGGCCGACTCGGAAATTGACATTAAGCGCGGCATCCTCTCGCCGCGTGTCGCGCTGCGAAGAAGAGTTTCAGTTTTTTAGTCAGTGTCGAATAAGCCTCAGCCGAAACAGTTGTATTCAATTGCTGGGGAGAACACCAAACAAATCCTTCGGGTGAGGTTTGTCCGGGTTTACCCCCGTTCCCTTAAGTGAGGCCACAGGCTCTTGAAAAAGAAAAAGGAGAGCCACAGCATCAGGCGAGACCTGCTCAGAAGACAATAGACAAGCAAGGAGGCGAGTATCTACCACTTCCTACCCTCAAATTCAAGTTGCTTTCTTGCATCCAAGCGTGGCGTGGAAACGGAGCGCGCGAAATAAAAGGAAAGATTTTTTGGTCAGTTTGTCCCGCAGAATTTTCCAACACACAAAAAACCCGCGCCAGTTGGGGAGCTTTGCGAGTTAGCTAGTTAGGTAAAGCTATAGAGCGCGGCCGAGAGCCCTATAGGGAAGACAAATGGGGACAAGTAAAAAAAGGGAGACTGCAACAAACTTGTTGCCGCCGCATGCCAGAGTAGCCGCCTCTATTCAGTTTCTATGGCGCTTGCGCTGCTGCTGCCGCTTCTGCTGCTGGCGGCTGGCGGCTGGCTGCCTATTAGACGGGAATTCAATTGTTTTAGTGAAGAGGGGTCGGCGAAATTTTTCGCGGGAGAGCTTGCTGGCGAGGGGGGCGACGGGGTCGGTGAGGATGCCGGCTGTTATTATTTTACATGGTTGCTTTCTTTTTTTTCTGTTTCTGACGCGTTTCTGCTTGAACTGGCGTCACTCGAAGCTGGCCAGAAGGGGGAGAAGGGGCGGGGGGCTTATAGGGGCGCGCGCGAGGCCCAAATGAGCTGAGCTGATGCGGCCTTGCGTGACGGTGAACAGTTTGATGAGCCTAACAATGGGATGCTGCCGCCAGTGAGGAGGGAAGCCAAGCCCGAGCTTCTTCGCAGAGTTTTTAGCCGGGCCTGCAGCATTGGGAACCGATGAGCTGCGAGCGGAGTTTTTTTTGTTGGCGCTTTTGTAGGCAAGAAGTTTGGAGGGGATAAAGGAATTTTTTGAGGAAAAATATTATCTACCTAGCTAGCTAGCCATTGCTGCCGGAATGCCGGCCTCGCTTCCCACCTGGTCGGCGGGCGCGCCTCCACCCCCCTCGCTCCACTTTTGGATGCGGCATACAATGGCGTGCGGGTCGGTGGCTGGCGGCGGCCCGCACCCTCGCGGATGATGATGAAGTGACGGGGCGCAACTCCATCCAAACTGCCCTCCCACAGCCCCCCGCCTCAACACAGCTGGCCCGCTGCTGCTGCTGCCGATTCCCCGGGACTGATGTGGGCGGTATGGAGTCCGACAGCGGGCGCGCTGCGCCTGTGTAAAACTTGCGAGGCGGGGAGGGGGAAGCTGGGGATGAGTTTATGTTGGGCGGTGGCGGCAGTTTGAGAGACACGAGAGCTGAGGAGAATGAATGAATGAATGAATGAGTTGAAGGGCTAGGGGACTCGTAAAGCTCGGATCCCGGTGGCTGGCTAAGTAAGGCTCGCGCGGACTCGGACGCTGGGGGGGGTTGGGGAGATGCTGATGATGAGGCTCTCTCCGAGGGTGGTTAGAAGAGTCGGGCTCTCCCATCCATTGTTCCCCGGGTCCGGGGGCATTGTGTGATGGCAGCAGCCCTACAGGTAGAGATAATTAGGGAGAAATAGAATTACTGCTCAATTATTCATGCCGGCCCCGGGCCCGGAGTTCGCGAGTGCCTCCTCCCCTCCCGGCCCGCGGACCTCGGTAGGGGGAGAAGCTGGAGAGGGCCTAGGAAGTTGAAGCATGACAGGGAGCAGCAGGAGGAGGGGACGGGGAGCGTATTGTGTTGTTGTTGCGGCGGCGTTGGCGGCGGCGGCGGCCAGATACATTCTGCCCGGGCTCTCGTCCCTAAAAATTGTGCCCGCAACAGGAGGCGGATTGAAGGAAAAAAATTTTTGAAGGGGGGGGGGCGGGTGGCCGTTCTGTTCCCCCCCCCCCCCTGCTGGGCCCAACTCGACCCTCAACCAGCTGAATACGCTAGCTACCTCTCTGTCTTTCTCTTTCTCGTTGCTTTGAAAAGCCTTTGGAAAAATGAGAGAGAGAGAGAATGAGGGAGAGCGTGAACGAGACGGGGAGGCGAACTGGGGTTTATAAAACAAAAGCTTTGCAACTTTTCTGCTGCTGCTGCTGCTGCTTCTGCTGCTGCTGCTGGACGAGGAGTTTGTTAGAATTGTAGCGGCTACCTGAGCACTGGGTAGGCGGCGAGTTCAACCCCCCGATCCCCAAGCCCCACTACCGCAGCCGCGGCCGCGGCTCATAGTTGCGCTTTGCAGGTGGGTCCGGTCGCTCTTGCCCCAAGCAATTAATGAGTTATATAGCTAGCAGCTTTCTGCTGTGGACTGGATTGGAACTTTGGGGAGTGGGGAGGGGGGGCGATGCGAATCTGCTGGTGAAGCGGCAACGGGCGGCAAAGTTGCTTTTATTTCATGCGCGCGCCATTGTTGCAGCCCGCAGCTTTAAACTTGTCCCGCGCCTTGGTTTGCTTTCAGTATGGATGGGGATGGCGCTTTAGAAGGAACGAAGAATAATAAAATAACATACCCAGAATTCTTCCCTAAACCGGACGAGTTCTCTACTCAACCATACCGATTCCTGCATCGTGCTCGAGCATCGCAATAAAACGATGTATAACTTTGGATTATTAGACCTTCTCCTATTCAATTGCCGGCAATAGAACTCGTCCGCTTGACTGCCCACGTGCCACGTCTATCTTCCCTGTCTGTGCCGCGGTCGCCCCCGTCTAACACCTGCTGGTAACAAAGGAAGCTTGTCGTGTATAGCGATGAGAAAATTATCAGGAAAGACTCGCTTGCCCGTACAGCCCCAAATATCTGAGTATTTATAGCTTATTAGTTAGTTCTTCACTGCGCCATACGCTTGTTTTTGTCAACGAATGGTTGGTTCGCCAAAATCTACCTGTTTGAAAGTAAGCCAGCCCAATCTTAGCTCACCTTCCTCCGCCGATTGAGAAGCTGCAAGAGTGTTACAAAGAACAAAGAGATTCTGGGGGGATGGGTGCTGCTGCGGTTCCCACGAGCCAGGTCGGATACTGCAACAAAGAGCGGAAGGAAGGAGGATAACTCGCCCGCAGCCATCCCACATTTTACTGTCGCTGCCCGCAGTTCGGCAAACTGGGGTGGGGGGAGCGCCGATTTTTAAAGGCAGGCTTTTTTATCTCTCCTGTTCTTCCCGTGGCATGTCTTCCACCTTTTTTTCCCGATTCCATTCGCGTCATTCATGGGGCCTGTTTTGCATTGGGATATAAGTTTCCAAGCTTTAGCTTAGTGCAGCTAAAAGCTGCGGTGGCAAGCCATCGAGCAGCTCGCCCCCCTGCGGAGTGGCCCGGATCGGGTATCGAGTTCCTGGCCCCCGAGTCCAGTTAAACACTCACTCAACACTGTCTAATGATGAAACTTGAGCACTAGATCCAATTAATACAGCCGGCTAAGGATTCAATAGAACTGTCATCGCATTTTGGGGTGGGGGTTAGGGATAAACCCATGTTTGACTCTAATCCCTAAACTGTCGAACAAAAAAACTTTGGCCCCATCAATACATTAAATATAACAACAGCAATCGACATGGAAACTGCGATGACGAGTCTCAAAGAGAAAGAGCGCACAGCTTGAGGATTTGAGCTGCGATGAGTCTCAAATCACCAAACATTGGTTCGAGAGCTTTGTTGAGCGACGGCCCCGAACTGCTTGAGGCTGCGGGAGGGAGGGCGATGGAAAAAAGTGTAGAACAATGGGATTGGGATTTAGCGATGCACAGCCAGACAGACAGACAGGCCGTGAGGTGATATCGATTTACATTGCCGCCTCAAAAGCCGCATTATTCCTAATTCCTCAGCCTTCTCCCAACTTGGGGCGGGGGTAGGGTTATTCGGATTGCGAAGCGCCGAGAAGAAAAAAAAATTCTAACAGTTTTTTGCAGTTGTCTCCCTCTCTTGTATTAATCCAGTTTGCAAGCTGTCGACACAAAGATTTCAGCGGCCCAAAGCAATTCAAAGAAAGCTGATCTGGTTGGGCGCGCGCAAGTTTGTGTGGGTGCGGCGGGGAGAGATGGCTTTTTTGGTGTGCATGCTGTGCCCTCCTCTACCGATAATAACATTTCTAATGATGTGTTCAAGACGTAGCTGAATGATTTTGAGCTTATTGCTAACTGTAATTGAGAGCCGGAAAGCAAATCGTGTGTAAAAAGAAGGCAGCTTATAGCAGAATTGTTGAACTGAGGGACTGCATTATCGATTTGGCTTTCACTTCCACTCTCTCTCTCTCTCTCTCTCTCTCTCTCTCTGTTTCTCTCTCGCAAGAGGCCCAGCCGGCCAGCAGAAGGTTCGAGACAGGCCGGAGGGCTGGCCCAAGCTTGACGCGGGGGGGGGCTGCGATGAGGGAACAGGTGAAGCTGGCGTGTTGGATACGCGGCAACTGCTTAGAAATGGAGGAATGCGAGCCGGGTTAGAGACAGGGAGAGACTGACTGAGTGAGCGAGCGAGCGAGCGAGGAAAGGGGGGAAAGCCTGACGCTGCTTCACTCATTCGCCCGCTGCCAGCACATGCATCAGCCAGCCAGACTCGAGCGCGAAAACAATGCACTCGGCAGGGAGGAGACGGGGCAGGCGGGGAGCCCATTGTGTTTTTGAGTCGGGGAGGGACGGGTGGGGGGTTTTTGGGAGTTTGGCTGAAGGATCCGCTGCTGCTGGCTGCTGCGGGGTCTCTGGTGGCTTCTGGCTGACACCTGTGCGGTTGAGGAGGCTGAGGGAGGGCCGATGAGGGGCACAGGGGGGTGGTGGGTTAGCGGCGACAGTGCTGGTGTTGGTGGGAACGAGCGGAAAGAAATCGATTGCTACTAGAAGAGGTTCTGGCCTGATGAGAAAAAGAGAAAGAGAGAGTGGGAGCGAGGCAGCAGCACGGTGGTAAAAAAGCTGGTAACCCTTCAGACCCCGGAATTCGGAGAGCTTTTTTGCTACGCCTCGTTGCTCCCCGGCCTTTCTCCCCTGTGCTCACTGACTCCTCTCCTCTTCGCAATTTTCCCTTTCGCTCGCTCGTTCTCACGGCCATCCTCACTATTTAACAATTCATCGAAACTCGCTCCCAGCACAACCACCCCCCCCGCCGACTCGAATGCCATTGTTTGAGAATGGAATTTTTTGAGACAAAAAAAGCGCAGAAAACGACGGGAAGGTGAAGCTCTTGGGATCTCTAAGGGACCAGAGCAGGCGGATGGCGCTGTGAGGGGACAGGAAGCAGCTACTCGCTATAGCCCCCGTGCGAACGCGCGCCCCACCCTTGTCTTCTCTGCACGCCGCGTGAATTGGCCCGGGCCCGCACTGTTTGTTCAGGTAATCATTCAAGCAGCCCCTCGCAGCCCGCTGCCCCCGCCCCAACCCCCCATAGCCCGAGCTTCTTTTCGGCGACTCTGGTCCCGCTGCTCCGGAAGCCGGCCTGCGCCGCTAACAATGGGAACAGAATCCTCTTATTGCTCTCTGTCAGCCTTTCCCCCCTCACCAGCGGGATCGTGGCGAACAATGGGATCGAGGGGGCAGGGGAGAAACGGGGGAAATCGAGTCTAGTCCTCTCTACCCTTGTTTCCTCTTTCGCGTCCAAAGTCCTCGAAATGAGGCCCAACGAAAGGGCTTCACCCACTCTCCCTCTCTCTCTGTTCCCTCTCTACCTCTCAGCGAGCGCGCTGACGGAACGAGAGGAGCCAGGATGCCCGGAGGAAACAATGACTTTCGAGTGTTGGCAGAGGAAAGGGGCCGATAATTGTGTCACAAAACGGCTGGAAGGGGAAACAGTTTGAGAGACAAGCGAGACAGTCAGTTGGAGCACACGAACAGCTCGCTGAGCTGGGGGCCGTGGGGATATCAGCTGCCGCAGATCCCGCCTCTCTATCACACACGCACACTTCAGCCGTTTAGAGCGTGGATTCCCTCCCCCTTTTCCCACCAATTCCGATGGTGACTTGAAAGAGAACGAGACAGACAGGGAGCTGCCATGGCGACTTGACAGTTTAGCATGAAACTCTTTCGGCAGTTCAGTTTCCTCCTCTGTTAGGTGCGTCTCTGTGTCTGCGTTTTTTTGTTCTAATTTTGTCCCGTTAGAGAGTGGAGTGAGTGGTTGAGCTTTTAGAGGAAGTTGCTTCCTGTGCAGCAGCGGCACAAACAATAGCGACCCAAAACCATTCCGCAAAAATATTTCGACGGCCCCGGAGGTTTGGGTTGGTGGTCCACTCGTGTGCAGTTCGCGAGTGGCGCGCCAGCAATGTTTGCCCAGCAGTTCCTGCTTGGCTTCCATATTCTCTTCTTCTAAAATCAGGAGGAGGGGGGTCTTTTGTTTTTCACCCTATTTCGCTATGCACCAGAACTGCGGGGCGGGCTTTGTTCGGCCAGGGGTTTTTCGTTGAGAATCGGGGGGATTTGCTTTCGGCTGGCAGTTGGGTTTGTTGCTTTATAGAATAATTTCATTTCGATTCTTAAACCCATTGCAGCGGCTGATGCAGAGCCTGTCGCCCAGATGCGAGCCGCCGAAACGGGAGCACCTGCTCGAGCACCTGCTGCCGCAATTTCTAGCCGCTGAACAGGCCGGCGTCAAGGACGATTTAATTGGCGGCTCGCCGGGCGTTCGCGCCTTCTCTGCCGAGGTCTGGCGTAATCGGGCCGGCACCAGGCTGCTGACGCTGCGCGCCTTTGTGCCGCAGGACAGCGCGGGACAGCCGCAGCAGCAGCAGCAGCCGCACACCCTATCGTCGCCATCAAAGTGTCGCGTACTAGAGACCCGACCGGTAAGTGACATTCCATTTTTTCTGCTCTTCTGCTATTTTTTTCAAACTAGAATTAGACGCACAGGAAGAATCTAAAAAGCGGGTGACTGCCTGTCTTTCCAAGATGTCTTGGGTGTCATAATTGTCTGTCTATAGCCTTTCTGGGGGTGTCTTTCTAACATGTCTGGAGTATCTGTCTGTCTTTCTAACCTGTCTGGAGTGTCTGTCTGTCTCTCTAACCTGTCTGGGGCATTTGCCTGTCTTTCTAACCTGTCTGGGGTATTTGCCTGTCTTTCTAACCTGTCTGGGGCATTTGCCTGTCTTTCTAACCTGTCTGGGGCATCTGTCTGTCTTTCTAGTCTGTCTGCGGCACTTGTCTGTCTTTCTAATCTGTCTGCGGCATCTGTCTGTCTTTCTAACCTGTCTAGAGTATTTTTCTGTCTTTCTAACCTGTCTGGAGTATCTGTCTGTCGTTCTAACCTGTCTGGCATATTTTGTCAGTCTTTGTGTCGATAAATCTCAGCAGCAAAATCCCTGCCCCCCTTTGGGCAGCATGGAGCGATGAATTTCTTCTCTAGCCGGCATCATTTCCGCTCTGAACTGAAACCGGAAGGCCGCGAGCTCCGAAAACTGGCATTCAAAAAAGAGAAGGCGTCGGTGCTGGCTCGTAGTTTGAGAGCGATGAGTCTGTCCGTGAAATTGAGTAAGAAATAAGAGGGAAGAGAGAATCTGAAGTCCTCGCTTGAGACATGCGACAAACGCGCGCCCTAGCGGCGGGGGGATTTATAAAGACTCCGAGAATGATGAAGAGGAATTGCCTGCGTCGTTGAGCTCGTTGATGGAAGAAGCTTGTCTGAGCCGGGCCCCGAGCCTTCAAAATCCCGACAGGAAATTCTTCCACGGACGTCTTTTCAAGTCGAAGAGGCTGTGACAATGGCGGCCGAGTTCCGCTGCGAACAATGCGAGCCTTTTTTTTAAAATTCATTCCTCTCCCCTTCTACCCCCCCCCCCCGTGAGAACCCGATCCTCGATCCTCGTCACGGCGGGCGGCGCGCCGGCTGATGATGATGGGGGAAGCCCCGATCTCGCTGCTCAATTGGCCGGGTAAGAGGGTATAAAAAAGAGTTAAAAGCGGAGCCTGAGCCAACTTCCTTCTCCGGTTATTCTTTCTCTATTTCTCTCTCTATCGCAAGTCTGGGGCATTGGCGACACCCCGGAGGGAATCGGGCGGGTTGTTAAAGTCACGACACCAGCGCTTAACTGATGATCGGCTGGCCATGGGACCCGCATGTATCTTGCTGCTGCTGCTGGTACTGCTGCTCCTCTTATTGTTAAACTTCTGTTGTCAAGCGTGCTAAAGCTTGATGAAGCGTCTTTTGAATGGCGGCGGAGGGGGAGTTGGTGGAACACGATCCTACACACAAATGGACTCCGAGCACTAACAGGATAAGACTAGTCTAGTAGCGCCTTGACAACTAAAGCTTAACTAAGAATAGGTGGAATAGGCCGGCGAATTGCGACGCTGCGAGACAGGAAAGGCTTCTTCTTCTTAACTCTTATCGCATCGATGGATCCGAAAAAGACGAACAGAGAAAAAACATCTAGCAGGATCGAGGCCAGGCTGATGGGCTACCTGGTTGTGTTTTAGTATGCGGGGTTATGACTCCTGAAAATAATAGTTTTCAAGGTTCGACTTCAATAGGAAAAAACACGGTTCAATGGTTGCCACCCCCCGTCGCATTGATTGTCAAACCGGGTTGCAACGCACGCAATCGGGACGCTTCCCCGCCCCCTTGATGTTATACTATCCGCCGCCTTATGTTCAAAGCTATTATCAATAAATGCCGCCTTCACAAATGAATTGATATATATCGATCAGTCATGCAATCAGTTGTTTTTTAGCTCGTTGCTTAGGAAATTCACTTTAATCGAGGGGGCGCCTTTAAAGGGAAAGAGAAAGTGGTCATCGGGGGTAGAAAGTCGAGAAATCATCGGGGTAGAAAGTGGGAAAGTCATCGGGGGTAGAAAGTGGGAAAGTTATCGGGGTAGAAAGTGGGAAAGTCATCGGGGGTAGAATGTAGAGAAATCATCGGGGTAGAAAGTGGGAAAGTCATCGGGGGTAGAAAGTGGGAAAGTTATCGGGGTAGAAAGTGGGAAAGTCATCGGGGGTAGAAAGTGGGAAAGTTATCGGGGTAGAAAGTGGGAAAGTCATCGGGGGTAGAAAGTGGGAAAGTTATCGGGGTAGAAAGTGGGAAAGTCATCGGGGGTAGAATGTAGAGAAGTCATCGGGGGTAGAATGTGGGGAAGCTATCGGGGGTAGAAAGTGGGGAAGTCATCGGGGGTAGAATGTGGGGAAGCCATCGGGGGTAGAATGTAGAGAAATCATCGGGGTAGAAAGTGGGAAAGTCATCGGGGGTAGAAAGTGGGAAAGTTATCGGGGTAGAAAGTGGGAAAGTCATCGGGGGTAGAAAGTGGGAAAGTTATCGGGGTAGAAAGTGGGAAAGTCATCGGGGGTAGAATGTAGAGAAGTCATCGGGGGTAGAATGTGGGGAAGCTATCGGGGGTAGAAAGTGGGGAAGTCATCGGGGGTAGAATGTGGGGAAGCCATCGGGGGTTGAAAGTGGAGAAGCTATCGGGGGTAGAAATTGAGAAAGCTTCATCGGGAGAGAAACCAGGAACAATGATGCAACATTTTAGGCGCCAAGTTTTTTCATTGTTGCTTTTTGGATAAGCTACCAGGGCCTAATTACGTGCATCCGCCATCCCGTTCCCCCAGCTGCCCAACCTGGACCTATTGGCCTCCACCTGTCTGGAGATAATCTCGGCCTACACCGAGTCCCAGCTGCCGCAGGACTTCCTACCAATTGTGTGCAACAGGCCAACAGAATTTGTTCGCCAACTGCAGCGGGCTAATCAGAACGGCGTGCACGACTCTATCGACAAGATCATCATAGTGCCCTGCCTGCACTCGGCCATGTCCGGGGCCGTCAGCGCCGCCCTGGCCGAGTCGCCGGCCTGCCAGACGATTCTCGCCCAATGCCGACGCTATCGTCGCGCCGGACGTCGGCAAATTCTACGGGCCAATCGTCGGTTGTACGTCGCCCGGACTAGGAAGGCCGACGTCAACTGCAACGATCTGCTTGACGACGACGCTCCGATTGTCGATCAAACCGCGCCGGCCGACGCTGACGATGAGGCCGAAGCTGCTGCTGCTGCTGTCGACGCCGATCGGGACGATGTCGACAATGACGATGACGAAGACGACGAATCCAGCTGGGAGTCAGCCCTTGCCGCCCTGCAGCGCCTCGTCAACGAAGCGTCGTCGGGCAAGTCGCAGCCGACGCCGACGCCGGAAAGTGCCGAGTCGGAGCTGCTCCGATCGGCCATCGAGCTGGCCGGCGCCCTAACCCGGTTCCGCGACTTCCTCGGCCGCCTGTCCGCCGCCGGCTCGTCCGGCAGCCTCGGCCAGGCGTTGCCGATTGCCCGCCACCTGCCGAGCGTGCTGCGCCGTCCCCAGTCGGAGACAACAACAACAACGACGACGACCACGACTCCGGCAGATCCTGCTGTTGAAGCTCTGGCGGAGGCGGCCGGCGAGCGGGTGCTGGCTGCCTACCGCAGCCCGGAGAAAGTGTGGCGTCTCGCCCAGCTGGCCGCCTTCCTGCAGCCCCGACTGCCGCTGCCAGCCGAGACCGACCGCAAGTCGGCAGTCGGCCAGCTAGTTGAGAAGCAGCTAGCTGAGGAAGCCGGGCACATCAGCAGGCGAAAGCGCAACTCGCTAGTTGTGCAGCAGAATCTTGAACAGGCGCGCAAATCAGTTGAAGACGAAGCCAGACGCTACGAGGCTTTGCTTCAACAGCCGGCGTCCGCGGCCTCCAACGCCGCCCAGTGGTGGACGCTAGCAGCCGACCGTCTGCCGACGCTGTCAGCGGAGGCTCGGCCGCTGCTGCACATTCCCGCCAGCTGTCTGCACGCCCAGTCGCCCCTCGGCTTGGCCGAATTCGCTGCCAAACGAGCTGGCCTGCCGGAGTCGGAGCTGAACGCCTTGCTGGCGCTGCACCAGAGTGCCTAGTGTGGGACAAGCGGCTGCGGCGTCCCCTCTTTCTATTGCTAACTAAAACTAGCACTAAAACTTGCCGTCCCTATACTTAAAGTACATTATCGATATGATTGCGTCACACACAGCGGTTTCATTTCTATGCATATTGAGACAATTAAATCTCAATATCTGACAATATTAGTCTAGTCAATCAAAGGCGTTGGACTTTTGAAGCTGATTAGGACATTTTGAAATTCATATATATATATATATATATATATATATTAAGCCTTGTGTGTTTAGTTTTAGATTTGTTTGCTTTCCTAGCGCCGAGAATTGCTCGCGCTGTTTTTCTGTTTTAGTTTTACCGCGCTGCTCTTGCTAATTCGTGGTTAATTTTTGTTTGTTTTTGCTTTGCTTTGTTTATTTTGTTTTTTTGCACACATTTTTATTTGTAGATTTGGTTTTTCTTTCATCCGTCGCCACAATTGCTGCTTTGCAAGTTCCGCATTGGCCCTTGGTTGGCCCCGGCTGTGTGCCGGCCTGCCCGCTCTGTTTTGCCCCTTCACCGCTCGCTATTCACGGCTTATTCACATCTAATTAGACACTCGCATTGCTATGAACACATATCGGTCTTGATAATTAGCTACAGATGTCAAACAGGGGGAGGCCAATAAAAGCCAATTCCTGTTGCTGAGCTCACCACCTCGCTGCCTTCGCTTGCAAATAGTAGGAGAATAAGTTTAAATTCGCGCTTTTGTTCATCGCTTTTTCAGCATATATATTATTATTACTATTGCTACAATATCTGAATTAATACGGCAAGTTATTTCCGCTGCTGTTTTGATTTTTCATGCTTATTATATAGCTTTGTTGATTACGTAATCAAACCGTTTAGTCGCTTGCTTATTACTGCGCACGTAAATTTACTGTTTAAAAAAAGTGAAATTTAATTGGAAAATATACATTCTCAGCCCGCTTTGTAAAAAACAATTCCAAATTCACCCTCTCTCTCTCTGCCTCTCGCTATTTCCGTTCCGTTCACCTTGGTTTTTCCTATTTAAATATTGATTCCGTTTTGTAGTGGACAAAACTTTAAATTCGTTTGTTAAAATGTTTTCGACTGCGTCCTTTATTTGCTTATTTATTGATTAATCCTGCGATTCATGGTTGATTTTAAAGAGGAGTAAAGCAGGATACGAGTCAAGATGATCGTGAGGACTGTTGCAAATTAAAAAAAAGAAATTGTGGTGCTCTACTGATAAAGTTTTCCAGAACCACAGCAAATTTGATATTGAGAACGGGAGCTGGCTAGATTGTGAGCTTAACTGTTTCTTACTGTGATTCGGTGGTTATCATAGTAAAAGTCCGGTCCCTGACGTCCACGAAGACCTGCGGCGTCGCCGAGGACTTGTCTGGGCTGCGTTCCGTTCGATAAGTTCAGTCCTGCAGTTCGAGGCCCTGCCAGATCGTCAGAGAGTGGCGCTGTTTCAGGCGGGGATCGAGACCGTCGTGCTGTACAACGCCGAGACCTGGACGCTGAAGTTGACGCGGTGCACGCTGGCCGGCTGCGCGCCGCCTTCAAGATCAGCTACGAGCGGCTGTCAAATGTGCATGGCCCTTTATCGCCGCGCCGGTCTTGACCGTCCAAGCAAACTTTTGCGCCGTCGGCGACTCCTGCAGCTGGCAGGCCACGTCATCAGCGCCGAGTCGTACTGCCCTGTTCGCGCTACTTATTTTTCGATCTGACAGCTTGATTTGTTTTGTTGTTGTTGTCGGAGGCCATACAGACTTAACTATGGGCCTAATGGTCTGTAGTAAACTATAATCATAATCTGACGTGCCAATATTCTTTTACCGGGCTAACGAAAATCAACTATTCATCGTTTACTCCACTTTGAAATTTCCCTCCCTCGCAGACAGGCGAGCAATAATATATGATTCAGCCCTCAAGTCTAGACAAATCCTGATTGACGTCGCTATTAGCTCGAAAGGCTTACAAAAAAGTAAAATAACACCGATGATGATTAGCAAACATGCCTGCAAACACATGCGCCAACCAGTGACACCAATCCTCCCCCCTTCAAGGATTTCTAAGCAAATCGAGCGATTCGTTTTGTTTCTTACCGGAAAATTGCTTTCAATCAAAATGATTTTATATGTATTTAAGAACACGCGTCGGCAGCCAAGGCTATGCGGCCCCCCTCCCCACTTCAAGTTTATTCGCTCGATAGATGCTTGGCTGTCTGGCAGTAACTCTTGGCACATGATACCCTCCCTCCCGCTTCAGTGACAGGGTACACGATGAAACAAGAAAAGTACAAAAATTTCAGATTTTTTAAAAAGTAATTTGCATAATTATTTATATTTGCTGAGATTAAAACAAAATAAATAGGAAACAATTAAAATCAGCGAATAATTTTTTTTCGAGTAGCAAAATGAACCGCGGAATATAGATTTCTCTGAAAAATAATAATAGCTTTTAAATTCGCGCCAAATTTCAACATTCTTCAAAGCGTTATCAACGTTGTTTAAGTCATATCCTATTCGGGAAGTGAATCACTCTTTACGATTCGAATGTCCTCATGGGTAGAAAATTTCCTCCAAATCAAGAAACTTACAAGTGGCTACTAATAGCTCCGTGCTTGTCAGTAGCAAGGAGAGATTTTTATTTAAAAAATAAAAAAAACTATTTTCTGAGCGCAAAATTAGTTGTTAGAAAATTAGAAAATTTAGAGGAAAAATTTACATTTGTGAGCGCAAAAAACTTTTTTGCTGCCAGGATAAGTGCGAAACACGTGCAGTCTAATAACGTCAGCCAGAATTTCAAATTAAACAAAAAACATAAATCCATTTAACTTCAATGCATAGCATTAGCCTGCCGGATAGTCTGATGCAGCCTGTTCACATGCGGACACAGTCCGGCCAGCTTGTCCAACTGCAGGCCTTGGATGGCCGCCAGCGGCGCCAGTTGATCGGCGCTGCGCGCCGCGGCACACAAAGCCCGCGCCAGAGTCAGCTGAGCGGCCTCGGGAGCGCCGGCGTCAGCGAGCGCCTGCAGCCGGTCGGTCAGGAGGCAGCCGAGGTCGAAAGCGATCGACTCGTTGCCCTGAGGAAGCAGGTGTCGGCTAAGTACACGCCAGCACAAACAATCAAATGTCGCCTAATTAGATGACGAGGCATTCTATAATCTAAAGATGTCATAGTTGCTCCGGCCGTTTACCCGGAGCAAAAATGACCCCACTTAGTTGTTATCTCTCAAGCCACCAGCCAATAATAGCAAATCAAACGATCCATACCGGTTTCAGCAGCAGCAGATTCAACGCCAAGGCACCGCCGGCTTCTAGCAGTCCAGGCCGACCGAGGCCGGACGTCAGCAGACGACGAGCACACGTGGCCAGCCGATCGACGGAGACGCCGCCACCGCCCAGCAGAAGCCCGCTAGCGGAGTTGCAGGCGACTCGGCCGACCAATTCAGCTATAGCCGGCTGTCGATCCGACCTAGCCAGCAGCTGCTCCAGCGTCGACAGCAACTTGTTGGCCGAATCGGGGTTCGCCGATGAATTGATTGCGTCTTGGCCGCATCGAAGAAGCGACGTCAGGCGACGTACAGCGTCGGCGGAATTGTCGCTGTCCGGATTGTCGTTTACAAGCGCGTCAAGCCAGTTTAAATTGCCGCCGCCGACGGCGTCGTCTTGTTCGACGACATTTGGGTCGGTTTTATCGGCGAATTCGGCAGGCAGTTCGGTGAATTTTATAGGGCCTGGCAACTGCGCCTGTTGAGACTGTGGCAGTCTGCTGGCGCTGCCGCTTCCTAATATGTTTGCGAGCAATAAGTAGCATAGAGCATTGCACCATGTCGAGTATCTAATAGCGCTACTATAAGTAGAAATGCGAGCAAAACTGTACAAATTAAATTGGTTTCACAGTATTTATTGCTCTACATATCGCCGCAGGTCACAACCTAGTTCTATTCGATATTGTTAGCTCTTTTTTATGAGGTCATCTGTGTAGGCGCCCGCTGCGTGTCTGTTCGTTTTTATGTTTTATTCCTGTGTACGTTCGGGCTATGTACATCTATTGAGCTAATATCACTTTGTGCATCGTGCATCAAATATATATATATCGATTCTTGAGCCTGCTTCGATTTGGGCTTTTTGATTGTCGCAGACTAAATTGCAAGTTTCAGTCTTACCCACAACAATCTGGTATACAGTGTCAGACTATGAAAGGACGAAGCCAAAAGCTTCACATGTGCTTAACGCGTATAATTCCAGTGCTAGGTACACACGAATCCTCATTAAATTATCTAACCTGCGCTTCCACTGACGCCGCCACTGCCGCCTTGGCCCGCATTAGCACTAGAATAATGATAGCCCTGAGTGTGAGTGAGCTGCATCTGCATGGAGTTGATCATCTGCTCCAACTGCGAGCCGAACGGTGTGGACATGACCTCATCAGGCAGGCCAGTGATGCGCTCGGGGATGCGCTGGCCAGTGAGAAACTGAGCTAATTCGTCGGAGAAATTGTTGCAATTGTGGCGCAGCAGGTTGTATTGGCTGCCGTGGAATCTGTCTTGGCTGAGTTCGGCTAGCAGCTCTTCAAGCACCTCCTTGGGCATCTCCGTGCGGCCAAGGTTGAGCACCTCCTGCGGCTCGCCTAGCACTGTGCCGCCCTAAATTCAATGTTGGAAAGTTTTCAACTGTATTAAATTGTGGATTAAATGCATCATCAATCAAATATACTAAAGTTCAATTTACTTACAGGTGAACAAAACTGGATTCCGTCACTACCAAAGAAGTATTCTCGACCAAAAACAACAATTGCGGTGTGCCAGATTCCATCAATTTGTTTGCCTAAATAAGGGACAAGTTTTGATTAAACATGACATTATTTTCAATCCAGAATAATTGCTTGGATTGATAAAAGAACTTTCATTTCTTTACATAATTAAGACTTTGTAACATTGTAATTACCACACATGGTGCCATTTCAAATAAAGAAATAGACAATTATTGCAGTATTAAATATTCCTTATAATTAAATAAATCTAAATGCTTTCCAATGGCTATTGCCAATGTCAATTAATTTAATTGCCATTGCTACAATAATATAAAGAGAATGGTAATGAGATAACTTAAAAACTAAAATATTTAACATATGTTACTATGTTTACAAATGTTGAAAAAATATTGAAATAAAAAATTGCAGTATAAAAAAATTAGCAAAAAACATCATGATAAAATGCAGACAAAATAAAAACTAGCATTTTGAAAGGATGTAATATAATATACCAATATAAGAATAATTATAAATTAAAGAAACTATATTGGTATATATATGTTCATGGAAAATAAATAAAAATTTCAATAAGGAATCAAAGTCAGTATAACACCAAATACAGTATGAAATCTATGTATTTTAGGAGTTTTGCACACAAAAAGCAAGATGAATATTGGTTTTCAATAAATTGGTAACAGAACGTATTGCATTTTGTTTCTAGAAATACTGTTCAAGGTAAAAAATATTGGTATAGTTTATTGAAATGCCTTGCATATGTACAGCAAGAAAAAACAATCCATTACACAGACAGACGACAGACAGCGACAGAAACAGTTCAAAATTATTTTACCGATAAAAAACAGCAAATGAATCTGCCAGAGAGGTGATACTTACAATGCATATAAAATATTGTTAGCTAGCTACAAGTTTACAAGCAATAAAAGTATCTATAAAATAAAACAAATTATTGCCAAATAGCATTCTCTCACCAAGAAACGTAGGAGAAAGAGACCTTGCCAAGCCTCGTGAAATGTCATAGATGTAAAGTTTTACATCAGTCATAGCTAGTACTACTGCCGCTGCTTGAGTGAAAGAAAGTAGGAGCTCAAATAACTTGCTTTTACCCTCTCGAATATTAAACTATGTTTAAGAAGATACAAAATCACGTCGTTTCAATCACTAGAAATGAATAATTATCTACTATCTCTTGAAAAAGACACTGAAAGAAAAACTCAATATCAATTTGAAAATGTTATTTTTAATGGGGCGAAAATACTTTTTAAGAAAATTGCCAATTCATGTTTGCTAAGCAAATTAATCATCGTGCTAATCAGTTGAAACAAATAATAATAAATCAATGGTTATAAGATAGTAGAAGCAACATATGTACAAGGCTACTTTCACATAATAAAAAACAAATTTATTTTCTATTATTTCACTAGCAAACCTGGAGGAAAAATGGATTATTTAAAATAATAAAATTTCCTACCGATTTCTACGAAAAAGCGGGTTCGCATATATAGTATATTCCCAGTTTATAAAAATCAATTGAGCGTTGCTTTTTGTTTATTTTATCGTAGTGTTAATGAAAAACTTATTCGCCATCAGAAAGTTACAATCAGATCAATAAGCGATTTTAGTACCAAAGTTTGCTTAAGTAAAAATAATTTTTTTAACAATTAAAAGACTTCTTTTCATCTAGGACTAGGTACCATCATGACCAAAAAATTGTTGAGTAAGTAAAATGTTTTGTAAATTTGTTTGTCTGTCTATTGTTACTGTCTATTATTGATTTATATTAGTATTTTCTACGGTTATTACTTTTTGCTGCTGTCTGATTATGAGCATACAATAAGCAGGCATATGATGTATTGTTCCACTTATTAAATATTGAATAATTATCACTTCATATAAATTTTTTAAAAGAAAAACTACTGCTGAGGCATTGAAAAGACACATTGTAGAATATTTATTAAGTAGTACTTTACCAAATACAAAAATATACAAGTGGTAGAAAATTAGAATACTTGGTATATTTGGATATTGCCTGTACTCATATAGGTTCCAGTCACTTTGGTGACAGGATATTTTAGCAATAGTCAATTCAGCAACAAGACACTTTGGCAACAATTGAACAGTCACTTTGTCGAAAATGTATATGACTTTTATTTACATTTTGACATAATCTATTATGCATATAGGTATAAAGGTATTTAAGAATAGGGTTTGGAAAAAAGGGTGCTGGTCATTTCGTCAACTGCAGTTTCGACAACTTGGTTGACAAAGTGACCAGGGTAAATGGGTGCGCTGATTTGAAGTTGATGAAGTGACCAGATTTTAAAAGGCAATTTATCAAAGGTTGATAGACGAAATAGCCAAAGTTAAAACTTACTGCAAAAGAATTAATCAGCATACATGCGCAACCTCCTGAATCTTACCCGGCCAGTGCGACGTTTTTTAGTGTAAGTGCGACATTGTTTCTGACCAAAAGTGCGACGTTGTTTAGTGTAAGTGCGACATAGGTTGTCAGTGGAAAAATTTGTGACTTAGTTGGCCACAAAAATTTCGAAGGACCAAAAAAAAAAAAAAAGGTCCCGCGAACGATTCTTGCCTGAATCTTCCCAATTCTTCTCCATTTTGCGACTTACCCCCTCGTGTTTTTCACCAATTTTGTGACTTACATCGCCGATTTTGCGACGTCCCTTGCTTGGCAGGCCTGTCACCCGGCCGATTCGGCCGGGTCGGCCGGGTGTTGCGCATGTATGTTAATCAGGATGGAATAATTTGACAGGAAAATATTTGGCTAAAGCTAACTGAGCAGTCAAAGGTGCATTGACTAAATTTATGGTGTTAAAAGGGTCTACGGAGTGATCATTTCTAGGAAATGTACTTTCAAGATACAATCCATATTCCCATCTTTTCGTTTTAGATCGAATATTTTGTTTGGGTTTTAATTATAAAATTTTTAATTAACTCTCTCTTGCAGTTTTCGAAAATTATCCTTTCGAAAAATCTACTTCTTTTACCCATTAAAACAAAATGGACCAATTCCCTAAGGTTTTAATTTAGGACACGTTACAAGGTTTAAAACAAAAGTAAACATAAGTTACTTTTACTGTAAACAAAAGTTGACGAAGTGACCAAATTTTTAGACAGCCCCAGTGGCTAGTTGACGAAGTGACCAAATTTTGGGATTAGTTGATGAATTGGCCAGTTGACAAAATGGCAGTTGACGAAGTGACTAGGATCCGGAAAAAATGGTTTAGCTCTGTCTGGGTCTCTGTGAGCCTATGGTATTTTGCAAATTTTCAAATCACATATTTCATGGATTGTGGCAACATTTATATATAAAACATTATTTCAGAAACTTTTATATTCTGTTATGGTATGACATTTGCTGGGAAAGTTAAATTCAGATATATTTGTTCAAAATGAAATATTCAAAGAATCCGCAAAAATTTCCAAAATAATGGAATGGGTGAATCACCTTGATGACAATGTGATAATACTCCTGCTTTTTGCCAATATTGCTTTTTGCTATTGCCAAAAAGGTAGGTAGCTCTTGCTTTGTCACCCAAGTGGCTTTTGTAGAAATGTCTTATCACCAAAGTGGATGGTACCCTACTTATACATGTGCAACTATTGGAATCACATGGCCTTTTCTAATAGTAACACACATAGGTAAGTGGCTATTGGACAAAATTGCTATCTCTTGACAATAGTGAATCAATTGTAACTTATATATATATATATATGTTGCCAATGGAAATAACTAGGTGATTCCCAAGGTTGCACCCATAAATGCCTATGGCTATACTCCAGATCATGCTGGGGTATATGGCAGACAAAAAATCATACAGTTCTATCATTTACAATAATTCCAACAGAAAATGACCAAAAATATACCTGGAGATAATGGAGTCAAAGTTTATAGAGTCACATTTGTTAGTATAGATTAGTAATAATCAATTGAGTCAAGTCAATAAAAAAGAAAAATGTTGATAAATAATGACAATGTTATTGTAAATGTAGTAACCTCTAATAAAATTAAAATAAAATTGATAAAAATTTAAAATTTGCCAATATTTAAAATATGACTATTTGCATATATTTACCTACTGGATAAATTAATTATCATGATTATAATAGTCAATTTTTGATTGACAAAAATCAAACAAAAAATGTCTCACATTTTCTAGTATTAAACTGGATACAAATATAATATTTATTACAACAATCAACTATCATTGAACAATTTATACTAGACCTTATGCCAGCCCAATAAAAAAATCCAAATTTATACTAGAAAATCCTGGTATAAGTGACATCTATGATATTTTTGGCATCATAGTATTCTTTTTCCCTTAGTCTAGATCATATAATATATATAGCTATTAAAATAACTTATGCAATAAAAATATTTACACTGTATACCAAAACAAGAATATAATTTTTTATCATATGCAAAAAATAAAATATTTATATGCAATATGCCAAAGCCAATAAAAAATTAGTATGCTTTATATCAAAAATGATTTTGTAAAAGATAATTAACAAACTTAGATACATTGTAAGAAAATAAAAAATTGGTACATTATTTTGCATATATATATATATATATATATCACATGTATATAACTTATATGGAAAATTCCAAGTCTATATTTGCAATTTATGCTAAATAATAATTATTTTAGACCTTATTTATGCTATAATTTTTTATAGAATCATGGTAATTGTGGTATATTTTTATATAAAAAACTGTTAAGTATGAGGTAATTACAATTAACAAATTACAAGGAAATCAAATATTAAATGACCAGTGAATAGTATTAAATTCAATTATGACTATTAGCATAGTCATTATATTTAGTTATTTTGGTCATGATATAAAGTTTTGACTCTTAATTAGTTCTTGGCCTTTTTCCCTTAGCTGTTGATTGTTATCTAGTATTGAATTTTGAGTCCTAATAATAGGAAAATATGATCTTTTGGTATAGAAAGGTCCATGGAACTATTAATCATTAACATTTTGTGGACCCTCGACATTCAAGTCAATTAGCTAATTTGTCTTTTATTCTGTCTGAATCTGTCATCTTGGAAAGCCTTCAAAATTAAATGCGTTTGGTCTCTTGTTGCATTGCTTAGCAAATATGTCAAATTACCTATTGGTATATATATTGTGCATGTTTGTAGAGTGTTGCAGTTGCACAGATCAATACAACCTATGACTGATTTTTTTCATGCAGTAGAATATTGCACTGGATGGCTTACAAGGCGGAGTAAAAAATATTTATTATCTTTATGATTATTTCATGCCATCTAGCACTACACATTTAGCAATATGCCAGAGCCATTTGATCAGTAGTAGATTCAGACTCTGTCTCAGGGCTGTCTTAATTTCTAAAGTTTTTGTTTGATTCTTGCAGTCAAAATTTTATTTTGTCCTCGAAGGCCCTCTATTGGAAAATTATATATTTGGTTTAACGTAAAATGTAAGATTTCTCGCACAAAAACATTGACGCATTATTCGCCAATTGGCAGAGAGTCGCAGCAAGCGTACGTCATGCCGACAAAAATACAAAGTACAGAAGAAAGTAAAAGAACACCTGCGCAAAGTAAAGAAAGAGGCTAAGAAAAATCCGAAGCGGAAAAGTGAGTAAAAGAATTATTTATAATTTACGTAAGCCTAAACATTCGCAAAGCTAAATTAAGATCTCGTGCACCAAACAACCCTCAGAGAAGGACCCCGGCGTTCCGAACTCCTTGCCATTCAAAGCTGAAGTGCTTCAACAAGCCGAAGCAATGCGCGCCGCTAACTTGGCCGAGAAGCAAGCGGCCGCCAGTCTGCAACGCCTGGTGGCTAGCGCCCAGCAGCGCCAGCGTCAGCACGAGCGCAAACAACAAGCTGGCGCCAAGTCGGACGGCGGTCCGCCTGCTGAACTTGTTGAACGATCTGCTAAAGCCTTTCATCGGGAGTTTGCGAAGGTGGCTGGCTCATTGTTGACTTCATTGTTGGCTCTAACTCCCTATTCGAAGATAGAATCCCCTATCTGAAGCTCTAATCCCTACCTGAAGCTCTAATCCCTACCTGAAGCTCTAATCCCTACCTGAAGCTCTAATCCCTAACCTGAAGCTCGAATACCCACTATCAGAAGTTAGTATTCCCTACCTGAGGCTCTAATCCCCTACCCGAAGCTCGCTAATCCCCTACTCAAAGCTCTCTAATCTTCTACCTCAAGCTCTCTAATCCCCTTCCTGAAGCTTTAATCCCTACCTGAAGCTCGAATGTCCCCTATCGAAAGCTGGTATCTACTACCTGAGCTCTAATCCCTCTATCTGAAGCTATAAAAGTTTACCTGAAGCTGTAATCCTTACCCTACTATTCAACTTTATATCCTTCCATACACGCCTATCTTTCATTTATCCAACTCTAAAGCTCCTCTTCCCATGTCGCAGGTTATCACGTCAGCTGACGTACTCCTGGAGGTGCTTGACGCTCGCGATCCTCAAGGCAGCCGATGCCGCGAGCTTGAAGAGGCTATACTCAGCCGGCCGGACAAGCGTCTAGTATTGGTGCTCAACAAGGCCGATCTTGTGCCGCGCGAAGTGCTCAAAAGTTGGGTGACCCATCTGCGCAGGGAGCTGCCCTGCGTGGCTTTTCGCTGCTCCACTCAGGCGCAGAAGGCTCGGATTGGCCAGCGGAGGTTAGTGCAGTGCTATGCATGCGCTGGTGTTCACATTAGCCAGTCTCTTAATCAGCCTCTCCGCTCCATCTGTATTGTTGAATCAGGCTCTCCGCTCCATCTATATTGTTGGATCAGCCTCTCCGCTCCATCTGTATTGTTGAATCAGGCTCTCCGCTCCATCTGTATTGTTGAATCAGGCTCTCCGCTCCATCTATATTGTTGAATCAGGCTCTCCGCTCCATCTGTATTGTTGAATCAGGCTCTCCGCTCCATCTGTATTGTTGAATCAGGCTCTCCGCTCCATCTATATTGTTGAATCAGGCTCTCCGCTCCATCTATATTGTTGAATCAGGCTCTCCGCTCCATCTGTATTGTTGAATCAGCCTCTCCGCTCCATCTGTATTGTTGAATCAGGCTCTCCGCTCCATCTATATTGAATCAGCCTCTCCGCTCCATCTATATTGTTGAATCAGCCTCTCCGCTCCATCTATATTGAATCAGCCTCTCCGCTCCATCTGTATTGTTGAATCAGCCTCTCCGCTCCATCTATATTGTTGAATCAGCCTCTCCGCTCCCTAGTTTTTACAAGACTGAACGGCTGGAGTAACTATGCCTATTCTAAGTTTCACTGACGCCTCGTCATATAATAGATGATCCTTGAAATTGCTTCAAACAAAAAATTAATCCAGACACGCCGACGCCGTAGACGCCGCTGCCGATTCCTTCGACGCCGCTGCTGGCGGCAGTCGCGCCGCCGGCGTCGAACAACTACTCGGCTTGTTGGCCAACTACAGCCGCGGCCGGTCCAGCGGCGGTGTCGGCATCGGCGGCAGCATTGTGGTTGGCGTTGTCGGTTATCCCAACACTGGCAAATCGTCGCTAATCAACTCGTTGAAGCGGGCCCGCGTCTGTCCTACAGGCGCAACGCCCGGCCTCACCCGTGTCAGCCAGGAGGTGGCGCTGGACAAGAAAGTCCGCCTATTGGACTGTCCCGGCGTTGTGCTGGCCAGCGGCGCGCCGGCCGCCCAGCTGATTCTAAGAAACTGCGTCCGAGTTGAAACAGTTGAAGATCCACTGCCGGCTGTTCAAGTGATTTTCGATAAATGCGCCAAAGAGAAACTGATGGTGTTTTATTCGTTGCCGGAGTTCAAGACGGCTGAGGAATTTTTGAATTTGCTGGCTCGACGAATGGGCAAGCTGAAGCGGGGCGGCATTCCAGACGCGGCTGCTGCTGGCCGGAAGGTTTGTTGTCTGGTTGTTTAAATAGACGTTGGTAAAGTAATGTTGGGGATAAAAATTCCAGATTATGAGATTAAACAGCCATGATAACCATCCTGAATCCATGACAAGAATGTAGAATTCACGATAATGATTAACGCTACTAAAATTGCCAATAAGGATGTTGAAATCCCCGATTAGGATGTAGGATCTCCAGTAGGGATTTACGGTCCCCAATATAGATTTAGGATCCCCAATGAGGTTGTAGTATCCTTTATAAGAATGTAGGATCCTCAATAAGGATTTTGGATCCCCTATTCAAATGTTATACGGATGTAGGATCCTCAATAAGGATGTAGGATCCTCAATAAGGATGTAGGATCCTCAATAAGGATGTAGGATCCTCAATAAGGATGTAGGATCCCCTATTCAAATGTTATACGGATGTAGGATCCTCAATAAGGATGTAGAATCCGCAATAAGGATGTAGGATACCCAACAGGGATGTAGAATCTCCAATGAGGATGTAGAATCTCCAATGAGGATGTAGAATCTCCAAATCAGGATGTATAATCCCCGATAGCGATGTAGAATCTCCAATCAGGATGTATAATCTCCAATCAGGATGTATAATCTCCAATCAGGATGTAGAATCTCCAATCAGGATGTATAATCTCCAATCAGGATGTAGAATCTCCAATCAGGATGTATAATCTCCAATCAGGATGTATAATCTCCAATCAGGATGTATAATCTCCAATCAGAATGTAGAGTCTCCAAATCAGGATGCATAATCCCTGATAAGGATGTATAATCTCCAATCAGAATGTAGAATCTCCAAATCAGGATGCATAATCCCTGATAAGGATGCATAATCCCTGATAAGGATGTATAATCCCTGATAAGGATGTATAATCCCTGATAAGGATGTATAATCCCTGATAAGGATGTATAATCTCCAATCAGGATGTATAATCTCCAATCAGGATGTATAATCTCCAATCAGAATGTAGAGTCTCCAAATCAGGATGCATAATCCCTGATAAGGATGTATAATCCCTGATAAGGATGTATAATCTCCAATCAGAATGTAGAATCTCCAAATCAGGATGCATAATCCCTGATAAGGATGCATAATCCCTGATAAGGATGTATAATCTCCAATCAGAATGTAGAATCTCCAAATCAGGATGCATAATCCCTGATAAGGATGCATAATCCCTGATAAGGATGTATAATCTCCAATCAGAATGTATAATCTCCAAATCAGGATGCATAATCCCTGATAAGGATGCATAATCCCTGATAAGGATGTATAATCTCCAATCAGAATGTATAATCTCCAAATCAGGATGCATAATCCCTGATAAGGATGTATAATCTCCAATCAGAATGTATAATCTCCAATCAGGATGTATAATCTCCAATCAGAATGTAGAGTCTCCAAATCAGGATGCATAATCCCTGATAAGGATGTATAATCCCTGATAAGGATGTATAATCTCCAATCAGAATGTAGAATCTCCAAATCAGGATGCATAATCCCTGATAAGGATGCATAATCCCTGATAAGGATGTATAATCTCCAATCAGAATGTAGAATCTCCAAATCAGGATGCATAATC